>VWZU01009983.1:1400039-1560988 GCA_013397095.1 Sterrhoptilus dennistouni | reverse complement strand
TTTTTTTTTGTTTTTTTTTTTTTTTTTTTTTTTTTTTTTTTTTTTTTTTTTTTTTTTTTTTTTTTTTGTTTTTTTTTACTTTTGACATTTAGATATTTTCATACTATTTACCTGCTCTACATCTTGACATAGCTTTGGACAAGGTTATAAATCATGATCTATTTACTTCTTTCTAAAAAAACAATGGTTAAATATTCAACTCACATATATTCTTTGTTTCCATCACAAATTGCTCATCATTATTAAAAAAAAAACAAACAACAGAAATATGAAGACTACATTGCTGTAAAATTCCAACTAGTGAAAATGTGTTACATAATTCATCCCAGATCTATTTACATAAAGAATATTAGTTCTTGTGTATCTCATCTGTCATTATAAAATACACCCATATTATGGAATGACTTGCTACAAATACTTATTCCCTCAGCCTACTGCTTAATAATAGAATCAAGGAAAAGTGTTCCAACTCTCCTGCCCTTCCTCACAGCAAGGAATTAAGGCAAGTGACACGAATTAGTTTTCAAACTAAGACAAAATTAAATCTGCAAAAAGTAAGGGCTTTTTTGGATCAGAAAGCATGAATCACTGTTTGATTGCACAGCTTGTACAGAACTTGATTCCTTCTAACATTTATATTCTTTCTGCAGTCAGAAGTGTTCTACCAGTGGTGAGCTTCTGTAATTGACCATGAAATTCCTAGCACAGTGAACTCAGGAGAAGAATTACAAAGAGCAGGGCCTTAGAGGCTGGCAGACAGCACTCCTGATAGACTTTTTTAAATAAAGTGGTCTTTTTCATTATATTTTTTTACTATGGCTAACTTGCATTGTGATGCCTTAAAGTATTAGAGTCACAGCTAGGGTAGAAAATGGTGTTGAAAAAAACTGGTTTCACCCAGAAGCAGCACAGTATTCTGGCATAATTTCTGCAGATTTTTCTATCTAATTCTGACAATCTGAAATCCTGAAGTACCACCCAGTTTAAACACACCCTACCAAGAGATGGGAAATGTTGTTACTCTTTTCTATATAATGTCTAATCTTGGCAGTTTTTCCCTTATTGCTCTGTCAGTCACAGTATATTCTAATGTAGTACAATGAACAGTTGCAGAGTTAACTGACCCCAAATGAGCTATTTCAATTATTAAACCAGTAAAGGTATGTTAGACATGTGGCCCTGAGGAATTAATTTGTTCTGTTGTGAAGCACTGCCATGAGATAAAGGAGTGTGCTAATAAGGCTGTCCTTTATTTGGTAGCTAATTTAGCAGTGAATGCTAACTGGAATACCTGTGCAATTGAGCTCACTGTGTCTCTAAGTAAATCTCTTTAGACTGACTGCCTGGGAAGTACTGATCAGAGAAATAATCACTTAAGAATATCAGTTATTTATCTCTATAGTCAACTATTATGTATTGCAGGTGCTTTGACAGTTTGTGCTTCTAAAATTAGTTTGACTTGTTATGCCTTTGAATTCAGGAGTTTATTCAGAAAGTCAGCCATTGTACTGGCCATAAATTCATTTCTTATCCATCCTGAGTACTATTGGCAATTTCAACTGTTTTCTTACATTTCTCTTTCAAAGCTAAAGGCTTTCCTAGTTAACTAGAAGATGTAAGTATCATATTAATTCTTTTTCCATGACTCAGCCATGTGAGTTGGTTTTGCTTTGGGTTTTTTTGAGTAAAGAATGACGTCACTAATCATACAGTAATTGCATAGATACAGATAGAGAGAAACATGTCTTGTGCACCACTATCATATTCATTAACTAGTTCCTGCAATCTAAATGATGCCAAAATCAATTGCTATTACACTTGACTGCCACTAGTCAAGTTGCATACATCAAATGTAACTTAAAATCATCCATCCATGGCTAGCATAAAAACATTTCTTTATGCAGAATCCTCAGAAAGTCTAGTGTGTGAAGAATTAATAAGCACAAATAATGATAAAAAGTCTTCCATTAGTGAAGGGAGTCAATTCTAGTGTGGTATAAATAGTGTGGTGGCAATAAAATGTGATAGCTAGAAAATGGTTCTATAATGTGATAGATACTTACTTTGAGAACATATAGCTATTCTTTCAAGTGCATGCAGAAACTTAATGACTACTTCTAAATTTTTTTTTGTTTCAATATAATAATGAATATAGTTTACTGCAAAATTTAAATAATAATAGATGCTTCAGAAATATATAACTACATAGTTTCTATATGGAAAACCACACACGTATTTCCAGATAGAAGCTCACAGACGCTGAAATATGATGTGACTCCAAGACATATATCCTAATTGTAAACAAGATTTAAATATCCATCTAAGCAATTCTGTATTAGGAATATCATTATCTGTACTAGCATTGTGAACATGTCCCACAGTCCCAACCAAAATTGCAATGTAAACATAGCTTGTGTTGGAGCAGAGAAGCATGTTTAATAAACCTGTCAGAAAATAGAGTTTTTTCCATAACCTAAGTTTTATTTTCAAACATTAAAGTATTTAATTTAAAATGTGTCCAGTAGTTTTGTTTTAGTAGAAAATAGCATTAAATGTACATGAAAATTTATTAAGATCTCTTCCAGTTCCCTTACTTGATTTTGTGAAATGTGTCAAAAAGTTAAAATTCTATTGATTTGTTTGGCTTTTTCCCCATGAAATGGAAAGCCCAGATGGTTTACTTACTTCGGTAGGACTTCCTGAATCTGATGCTTGACATTCTTATATGAGAATGAACATTCATTCCGTAATTCTTTACTGAGATATGGTGGATGCTCTTAGCAACCCAATAATAGAATGTGTAGTAAAACACATATTCATTAACATTTTAAGATAGAATATGATATATCTGCTTATGTGCTTTAACATTAGTGTTAAAAATGTGGGTTGGATAATAGTCATAGTTAAAAGAAAATTAAAAAAGAAAAAAGAAAAAAAAATTAAAGTACTGAGTTCTGATTTTCAAAGCATATATTTTTCTTAAAATGTCCTTTGTGCAGCAGAAACTCCACATGAAGACATTTTCTTCCTTCAGATTTAAAAAAACAAACAAACAAAACAAAACAAAGCAACACCCCAATCACAATACTAACCCCTAGCTGCAATTATCTTGTAAGAAAAATGATCAGTCACACTATTGTATCCTGCTTTTTGAGTTTTGGGAGCTCCTAATTGTGATATTAAAACAGAACAAGTAACTATTATAAGAATGAAAAATGTTGCTTTTTCTCCTCTTCTGATCTTTCCTACAGGTGTGAGACATCTATATGCAGGGCATTAATGATGAGTGTTTTTACATATTTTCTGTATGTTATGTGTGCATGTGTTAATGTGTTATAATCAGTACATTAACCCAAGGCCAATCCAATCTGAAAACATATGTTATTTTCAATAAGTTAGGCTTAGAAAACAAGGGGAATTTATTCCTCTAAGGTTGGGGGGTTTTTCCACTTAACTTAGTAGAGACTGAAAACATTGCAGATAAAAATTTGGGATAACCCTGAGAAACTATTCTAAAGGAAGAGTTTAAAAATACAGTAAATATATTTACAGCTAGTCTCCTCCACCAGCATGATCCAGAACAGGTGTAAAGTCATGGTTAAAAATATGTAATGCAGCATTATTTGTTGCAAGAATTGATAACATAAAATAATTGTTTACCTCATTTCATCACTCCTGTGCTTTTCTTCCTGGTGTTTCTTTTTGCTTCAAAGTAAGAGTTATTCAAAATCAGTAACGACATTGCAAATGGAAATCCAGTGATATAGATACAAAAAATATTCTGTTTTTATTATATTTTAGAAGAATATGTAAGTATCAAATCCATTTTTCTAGGAAACAAAAGATAAACTAAACCCAGTATGAAATTGGTTCAGCTTCTGCAGTTATGTGCATAAAGCCATAGAAACACTTAGATGTGTCACCCTACATTGCCTTGAATAAAATGACTTGTGTTTCTTTGGGTAGTCAAAATAAACATGTAGTTTTTCTATGTCTCCTGAAAATGTTGCATGCTCTTTTTATAGTCCAGGTACGACTGCTGTATATACTTCAATCATTAAAGAGTGTTGTAGGTACAGACACCTGCACACATATACCTACCCCCCCAGTCTCCACCCCCATTCTATGGAAAGGATTTTTATTAAATAAAAAGCATGGAAATATAGAAAAAAGTGCATCTAATTTTTTTTTTCTGAAAAAGCACACGGACTTTCTAAGGTATGTTTGGTGTCTAGGTTCAGAATCAATTACCCATTATGTTCAAAACTAGGTTATATATATATATTTTTAATTGACTTTGGAGACAAATACATTTTTTACCCTCTTCAAGAGCTATCATAGGAAACCAAATGCAGTTGCTCACAGGAAATGACTTTCCTTTTTTGATTTTGGAGTGGAGAAACAATATATTTTGAGCTCAACCTCAGCTGAAATCAAGAATTTAATAAAGAGTTTTGTTTGTGTCTTAAAACATTTGATCCATACCTAAAATAAACTTAAGAACATATTAACACAGACTTAGGAGTTATCCACATTGATACAGAGGTATTCTTCATTTGCTCTAGGGTCTATCCCACTAATTTATTTGGGTTACTCATTAACACCTACCATTATTGAAACTGAAGAAGAGGTAGTGTCTTGCTCTTTTTGGGTGCCTGAAATCATTACTGTTAAACTAATTTCAGGTAGGAGTCTTCAATCTGGACTTGAAATGCGGTGGTGAAATTAAAGTACAAGTTCTGGTAGAAATGGCACCTGTATCAGGATTAAGTGTTTTCCTCTCAACACTAAGACGTTATTACCTGGCCTTTAGCCCCATTGTGGCAAGCTGAATATCTGCTGAACTAGCAAATACTGTCAGAGAAGGTAAAATAGACAGCTTGAATTTAGTTAAGAGCAGTAAAGATATATTCAAAATAATTTTTAAAAGAGCTAGTTAGCCACTATTCTTCAGACAAAGTTTTTATGTGGTCTTCTTAATCAAGCCTGGAAAAATCTCACAGAATTGTCTTAATTTCATGTATTATTTTACATATATGTTAAAGTTTGTTGAAGGAGAAAAAGAACAGCAGAACCCCACCTCAGTTACAAGAGAGAGAAAAGGAGTTCAGCAGTAAAATCTGTGCTAGAGCAGTAGCTATCCAGACTTCATGAAGCAGCATGTGGTACAGAAGAGAGTGAAAGTATTCTGGACTCATAAACCAAAGATGAATGCAAGCTGTTTTTAATAGAGTAAGATGCATATATTTTGAAGTTGAAAATATGCTTCTACAGAGTTGGTTCTATTAAATGAAAATATTTATTATGCAAATTAATATTTAGGTTTCACCACAGCAACTGTTTTTAGAGAGTAGATAACACATATACTAGCTTTTATATTTCTGTAATGCTATTGACCTGGTGACCAATTCAAGATGTTGATTATGTTGATCCCTTAGGTGACCCCAAATGTTGTAAATATTAATTTTTGTAATGAAATATGCTTTGAAAAAGATAATAATGCAGCTTGTGTTTCAAATTCTCAGCTTCTGTCGAGTCAGCTATTGCTTTTTGCCTTAAGTGGCACCATTTTAAAAAGGTATGTCAAAGTCTGCCACAAAGTCAAATGTTGATGAGTTATGCTTTATATACCACATGGAACAGTTGTAAACTTCTTCTTTTATCTAAGTGGCTGTGGTCCAATATTACTCCAGACTAAATTTATCAAGTTAACTTAAAAAAATGTCAGTTTGCATTAAGCTGAGCTTTTTATAGCTTCTATGATAGAGAAATCAACTACTTTTAGAACTATTCAGTTTATTCAACTAGAGTCATGTCAGTCTGATATACGTGGAACTTCCTTTTTATAGAGAATTATTAGAAAACACTGAGTGTATGAGTGACCTGTGAATATATATTAAAATAAATTTCAGGAAAAAAAAAGAAATGAGAAACTTCAATGGATAAAATAGGGCTAACAAATCCTCTACAATGGAGTCTAGCTTTTATGTAAAATATCAAAAAAATTTGTTATTACAGTAAGAAGGTTAATAGTAAATTATGTTAATTTTGAATGCTATACACTGAAGAAGCTGGTCATGAAAAACATGCATAAACAATTGGAGATAGAAGTATGTACATGTAAAATTAAAATTACTGAATAGGTTAATTCAAAAATCTGAGTTATTGTGATTTATATGATAGAGTATCTAGTTATAGTTTAGTATGTGTATTTGGGTACACACATTTTTGTGCATGTACGTATTCAGATAAGTGTGCACTAATCTTTAACTTTCCATTTTACATAAAATCTGTATATTGTCTCAGAATGAACACAGTTGATATCAGGGAAGACAAGCTTCTCATAAATCTTCTGATTTCAGATTACTAGAAAGAAATATAAATTCAAAGTTTTTAGGAAAGTTCCTTGGTGCTCTTAATTTCTTGATTCCTAATCTGCTATCTTAGGTTACTGATATAAGTAAGTGAAATCGTCTGGGGAGTCTACTTAAACTATACACTGAAGCAGGGTTGACAAAAATATATCTTTGAATTCAGTCTTCTGCTTAGAATGTCTCTTAGACACCTGTAATGTTGTAGTTGTCAATGCAACCTGGGATGAAAATTGTACATGAATTGGTAGAAGGTAGAGTGATATCAAAGAGCTGCAGCCTAGAAAAATACTGGAAGTTCATGCAAAGGAAATGAGTAGAAGGCAAACAATTTCTCCCCTGTATCCCCTCCAAGAAAATAAAAACCAAACACAATGAAATACATCAAATATGAGCAGCTTAAATAAAAAATTGGTGACCCAGAATATGTAACTTACATAAGTATGTATAAAGAGAGACTGTAAGCGTATATGTAGAGAAACCAAACACTTCTGGATGAAAATTTCCCTCAAATGTAGCAATATAGCACCTCACTTTATGTGAGGAAGTATTTTTTCAAGAAGTACTGGGTTGGGCAAGAACTAATTTCTTTGCTCTTGTCCTGACTTGCATGTACCCACCTAGATTGTTAGAGGGATGCAATTAATATAATCCCGTCTATAGGTATTTATTAAGTATCAAGGAGTAATAGATTCAGAAGAACCACTGATAGAAAACATGAAATTAAGCAACAAAAGCCTGCCAAGGCATAATAAAGTATATTCACGAATTTAGAAGGCAGTTTCAAAGGACATGATTAAATGGTTAGAAATTATCTTAACTCCATTATAATATCTGAGCTTCCATTAATGAACATCGTCCTCCCCAGCCCAGACTGGACTCCTTACAAAGACGAGAGGGCATGAGGGCAGTGGATCAGACTGTCCTGCAGACTAGGTCATCAGCATTCTTAGCTAAGAGGGAGGGTAAAACGTTTGAATTCCTTCAAGTGAATGGTGAATCTCCCTCAGCTGTCATTCCTCAGAAAAAGCTAATTCAGTGTTGTAATTTCTACCAGCAGCAAGATGCCCCAAGCCAAGAACCCTTAATACAAAACATTGCAGCATAAGAGTACCTTTATGAATATATTCCTGTGTGCAATCATTTGGAAAATATTATTTGTTCCTGCTAGTAGCAAATTAAAAAAAAAAAAAAAAGTGTAATAGTTTTAATATTAACTTTTTAATATCATTTATTTTCTTAGGAAACTGTTCACAAAATATTAACTGCTGGAATGATGTTTTTCAGGAATGTATTAAGTTATACATACATAGAGACACCATTGTAAATATTTTGAAGCATGTGCTGCAGCACTTATTCTCAGGAGACTTCTAAAGCAGAGTAGGAAGCTATTTTCTTATGAATTATGACAGAAACTACAGAAAAGAGTAAACAACACCCCCCTACTTTTTACCATTATTTAGATGGCTAATAAAATAACACATTCAGTATATAATATATGTTTTCAGAATGAAATCATTGCACAATAATTAAACAATAATCAAGCAAATATATTATTCTGACTTTCTGACTAATGAAGACTTTGCTGAATGATATGGCTGATAGGGGGTTTATAATCTAATGAGAAATGAATACTTCAAAATAAGATTGAAATGAAGCTTTGCCTTTAACTATCCATTTGTGTGAACATATTGGACACAGTATAGGTTTCATTTCCCCAGCTTCTATTTTGCCATACTGCTTTTTTTTTTTTTTTTTCTTAATGTAATCATTAGATCTAGTTCTAGCTTTTCCTTGATGATTAAGCTTCTGAAATCAATGCACAGGATTTGGCATACAGCATCTCTTACTCCTCGGTCTAATCACAATCATTTTATCAGATTGTTTCTGAAAAGGAAAAATACATGGAAAAATTTGGAATTCCATAGATAGTTTAAACACTGTTATATTCAGTCAGGTTGAATATTCAAATTAAACATCCTTGTTTAGAATGTTTCTGGATCAAATTAATATGGTTTCTGTGGAAATCAAAACTACAAAATAACAATAAGGTTAGCCAATAGTATCTTGAAAACGATTAAAAAAATATTTCTGCTATTATTATTATTGTTATTATTATTATTATTGATATTTGCATTTGTTTCTGTTCATTTATTTCCCAGTAGGTGTCTCTATACTGCAGCTTTACTGAAAAAGAAGGAAGAAGCAGGTTAATTGCAAAAAAATATTTTTAAAAATTAAAGAAAAAATATGACAAATTAAACCTTACTATGACATCACACAATACCAAAGGAAAAAAAACACTGTAAAAAAAGTTTTCTTATATAAGCTTTTGTGTACAATCATACACACATGTATGCAGAACCAAAATAGGCTTAGTAAATACTGATTACAAGAAAAAGTTGTTAAAAATGGTGCACCAAAAAAAGCAAAAACTAAAAGACTGAGTTTTTTGTAGGTTCTCTGAAAAACAATTTTCATATATATAAATATATAAAGTAACAACTGCTGGAACTTATCTTCAGCAGCAGCTACTGTGAAATTATTGAGGTCTCACAAAGAAGGTGTTTCAACCTTTGTTGAGTACATAAATGGGGAGGTTAATGAAGACTGCAGGGGTCTGGAGTAGAGGAGAAAAAGAAAGTACAAGTAGTTATATAAAATTGTGATTGGAAATAAGAATTCCAGTTTGTCTTGACTCAGGGCAGACCAAAGTAACTTCATTTTATTTGTATCAAATGCAAAATTTTTTTAAATCTCTTAATTGATATGCAATCTTTTTAGACAAATTAAACTTAGGCTTTGATGGATCCCACTTGTATTTCTGCAGTGATCTAAGTTGAATAAAAAATCCTGACTTACCATATAAAAGCACTAGTATTCTGTTTAGCATTTGATTTTAATTGCAGATTTCACAGACGAGAACACTCTGAGATGAATAACGGATGATGCTGAACTGAAACAGTTGAAATTCCATGTATGATTCACAATCTAGAACTAAACCTCTGAAAAGTTGCATTTTCAACTCTTGCTGTTCACAGAACAAGTGTTTCAAGGTGAGTAAAAGCTGATAGTCCCCAGTTTGTCCATTAATCAATAGTTCACTGAGTATTTGGTAAGAGCTCAATGAGCCATAAAAAGGAACAACATGACAAGTTTTATTGATTGTCTCATAAAAAGGATAAAGAAGTGACAGATGACAGGCCCAGTTAGACCTTTACAGCAAGCAGTTACAGTACTCATGCTAAATTACTTACAAGAACTTCTATTTTTGGAACAGGAAGAGATAGAAAACCACATGTCATTTGCATAAAATTTCTCTCTATCTCTCTCTCACACACACATACACACAAATGCACATAAATAAATCCAGAAATTGATTGTGGTTTAAAAAAAGAGTAATGTGATTAAATAAGATTATAGAATCACAGCTGAAATCAGACTCTGATCATGAATTCTTCTTAAAGAATTTTGTTTTCTTGTACAGTGCATATACAAGACATTTCATGGTATTTATGTTCTTGCCCTCAATGCATTTTATTTATGGACTCTCACTGTTCTTCAACATTATAAGGATTCTGTCAAATCCCAATGTGTACTCAAATGTGAAGTCATTCAATAGTTTTTGGCCATAAATCATTGTGCTGTTATTAGGATTTTGCTTCCACATTAATCCCTAAACTTTCAACTTAAGAGCAGGGAGTGGAACACGGAAAGTTAATGAGTCAGATAAGACCTTTACCTCATAGTGCTGTCAAAATCCAAAAGTTTAAAAGTCACGTTAGGAAAACAACATTCTGCAATAACAACAAAGCTGTTGCTGAGAAATAGCTTAAGGGATTCAGCCTGAAGTAGTCAGACAGACTTCAGATGCTTCCATCTAGAATTTTTTTTTGCAATATTTTCTGTATGAACTTTTATTGGGCCTTCAAAGTCTCTACTATATTACATTTCTTCTTGCTAATTAATTTCTCTTTTGCATTTTTACAGGATCACGTCTCACAAAAGAATACTGCCTATACTGTCTTTTGGACTGATTTACATAACATGAAAAATGTACTTGAAAAATAGTTAGACCTGTAAAGAGGAGTTTACATATGTTTAGTTTAATCGTTCTGCAGTAAAAATTCCTTACTTCCTTCAAACTTCCTAAAAGCAAGTGAAGCATGACTGAGCTTCAATTAGGGAAAAAGCTCACTGACACTTTCTGCTCTAAAAACTGCTGCTTCTTTGGTGTAAGAATTAATTTATTTAAGTTACTTAATTCTTAGAGAAGGATGAAGCAAAAAACCCCTTGAAATTTCTCTAGTTCCTTTTCCATATTGCACCTCTTGCAGCACTGAACATAGGCAGCGGGAACAAGGCAAACATAAAGCGGTTCTTTCAGATAATGACCTAGAACAAGTAATAGTGTAGCTGCATATCTGCTTCCCATCAAGGCTGATACACGTTGAAAAGTCCTGATTTGACATATTGCTGTGGACTTTTTTTCATTTTTATTCTAAACCTATTGATAGGTCTGTTGTAACTTAAATAAATATTTACCTGCTAGTTGCTTGGATGGACAAAAAAGATTTAGAATCACATATGATTAAAATTTCAGTCTTTTACACTATTACCTATCCTGGCCATATTTTATTGCATTGGGTCAATTTCCTTCTAAAAAATTATTTTCCAGGCTTGGGTATGTGTGATGGTTTAAGTTGGAATTGCCTATTTAGTTAAATAATTGTGGGGGTTTTTTCCCTCCAAAGACACTTGTAGTAGCTAGTGTTCATTTAATAAATACAGCTTCTACTCATTGATGCAACAAGGATATTTCAAGATACATCAAAGAGATGCTGGGGCAAACAAGGCTGGTAACTCTCTTGCACAGTAGATTTTATGGTACTCAGGATATGCCAAAAGGTGACTTATTTTGTTGAGCTATCATCTGATAGGTTTACTCCTGCTGTGGACTGAATAAAAGGTGTAGGGTTTCTATCTTCAGTTACAACAATATGATCACAAGCCAGCACTGTGGAGTGGGAATGCCAAGATCATGCTTGGGTTAAATATGTGCTGAAGTGCTTTTCTGAATCAGAGCCATAATTGCAGCAATTTATTTAGATCATAAAGTGATTCCTTAAAGGAAAACAAATCACAGAATGTATGGCATGTATGAAGGCAAGATTTCTTTCTTGTAATATTGTTTTTATGATTGGGTTTACTTCTGCTCTTTTCTATATTTTGGCATCAGTAAGTATATGGAAGAGTACTCAACACAAATATGTTATAAATTCTATGAAAATGCCAGTGTTTTTGCTGTCATTGCAGAATATCCTTCTTTAAATGTCCCATGTCATTACTAAGTCAAGATATCATAGTATTTGGAAGTATGTCCTGGAAGTTAGCCAGTGAGCAGTTTAAATTAGCACCATTCTGAACCTAGTCAAGCTTTCAAATATATCATCTATAAGTGTACACTAAGCCAGAGATACTGAGTAACATGACTCCATAGATGGCATAAGGAGGGGAAATAGGATGGAATGATGGACTGGCAGTGCTCGCAGTCACAAGGGATCTTTCCTCTAGGATGCTTTCTCATGAATATTTGGGGTTTTTTGCCTTCCTTACTGCATCAGTGATTCAGCTGCTGGACACGGGTTTGCCAGAACACATCATCTTGTTGTGTCCTGCCAACGAATAAGCAGGTGGCAGGGATGACACTATGCCAACTTTGAGTGCATGCTAAGAAGCAGGCTAGGGGCAACATGACCTACATATTTTTCATAACACCAATTTATTAACAAAGCTAACACATTTAACCAGGCACTATTAGAATAGTTTATTATCAGTCTCAATGATCTGTCCTGGCTGACACATATCCTGCATCAAGTATCATCTAAGTGGCAATGCACTTGAACTGGTTAGAAATCCAAGGGGAAATGAAGAGGAGCAGGGTGAGGAACAGATTTTTGCTATTGCACTGTTTCTTAGCCAGAATGTTTAGTAACTGTGTTTTGAGGAAGATTGTCCCTGTTATTGGTGTTTTTTTTTTTTTTTTTTTTTTTTTTTTTTTTTTTTTTTTTTTTTTTTTTTTTTTTTTTTTTAAATAAGGCAAAGACTTGAACTCTGGAGACTGTAAGCCACATGACTGGAACTAACAGGGTTTGCACTAGACCACCTCACATTTTTATAACCAAAAAAAAAAATTAACCTAAGGAAAGGGCAAGACAATCTGTGTTGCAAATACATGGAATGGAAAACTGCAAATCAGATAGATGATGATAAGGGATAGCTATAGTGATATGTGAAATTTCCTATAATGAGAAATTTTATAGACATTTATCTTCATTTATCTACTTTTGAAATTCAGATTGAATTGCAAATTTTTCTATTTTAAGGATATTTTGAAAAAAAATTGTGAATTATTTTATGTATTAATACATTAGCAGAACATCTTTAGTGTTGAATTCTCTTGTTCAATCTGCTCATTCACAGACAGACTGGTAATACTGAACTACTAGAAAAAAATTTTAAAGGAGTCGGAATAATGAAATATTACTGCACTTGTAGTGGTGTGGTTTGAGTTTTATTAGTTCCATGTATGCATTTGTTCCACGCTTTCATGCTGTTTTATGTAAGTTGTAGTGGTTTGTTCCTTGTACCCCCATTTTTACCCCTTCGTGGTTTACCCCGGTTGCTGTTATCTGTCAGTCACCTGTCAGTAACCCCCGGGCCCTGTCAGTCACTTCGGAGCCTTTCCCTGTGTCTGGAAAGTTCCAGGGAGAGCGTCAAGTGATTGGGCAGGATCCCTGTTATTCCCTCCTTTTCCTCCTTGATCTGTTCTGTCCTTTATGTACAGAGTCACTCCTCCCATTCCCCTGGTTGGTCCCACACTGTGCCCTTCCCCTTGCCCCTCCCCTGCATTTAAGGTGCTGCACAGAGATGATCTGTGCTCTGTTGGGCAGACTCTCTGGTGGTGAGGTGGTTCTTCATGGACATCAATAAACCCCAGGTCCTTCCTTCATTTCTCATCATCTCTCACACTGCAGTTGCTGCAAAGACCCCACAGGGTGGGGAAGGTATCCCTGGATACTGGACTGTACCTCTCACTGTGGCCGGTGTCAGGGCGGGCCAGGTGAAGCGGGACAAGGGTCCTGAGACACCACGACCACTGCATGCACCCTTCTTTCTTTTTTTTTTTCCTAACATATTTTGAACTTTTGGAAAATGAGCACAATACTTGGCCATATAACAGCTGCATATAACAGCAGCAAACTGAAGAAAGCTGAATGAGAATATTTGTAAGGGGGAAATACGAGGAGAGGGTCAGTCTGGAGAGGAGTTTATCTTGAGCAGCTCATCTTTGAAAACAGCACTTTGAAGTGTTTTCTCTAAACCTTTCAAAGGCATAGAGACTGAAAAAAGAGCAAGAGCTAACTGGAGGCTAAGTACCGGGAGGATAAGCTAGCTGGATGATAAAGTTCTTTCTTTGTGTCAACTGTGTGTGAGCCCTTTAAAATCTGTCTGATTAGATAGAAGGCACAAGAGTTGAAGTGTTAAACATATAGCATATCCCACTGCCTGTGCTCCACTCTTGTGTGCTCATAATGTGAAATGACGGGTTCTCTATACAAGTGGAACTATTAAAAAAAAATGACAATAGCTGTTAATAAAGCCCCATCTGAGTGCTTTTTCAAAGTGTAACAGCAAGGATCAATTTTTTAAATTACTGAAATGCAGTCCTTGTTACAGTGAAAGCCAGTAACTCTTCTGTAGCACACAGCCAAATGGAACTGCAGGGAACTTTAGTCAAAGGAAGGCACTTCCTTATGGGACTGGGACAGCCATGAAAATTTAAGGGCCTTCTCAGGAATAACAGAACTCTCAATAGCCATCATCAGTATTCTTTATATTGCAAATTTTTAGAACTAGAAATGAAGTGTAAAACAAGAAACAACTAGAAAGTTTCCAAGTCTAAAGTTTAAGCATACATTAAGAGTTAAAGTACAATAACTGATTTCCTGGACACAACTTATTCAGCCATCTTCCAAACTACTTATTTGCATTTTACATACTGAAAAGTCAAATAAAAAGTAAAGCTGAAATATCTTTTCAATCACATCTAAGAAGCAATTGATACAGTCTTAAAGGACAAAATGTAGATATTCTGTCTATGCTTTAATGCATATAAATTTCTTTGGCTGCTGTCTGCGTTTCAAACACTTGACAGAGTTCAAGAAGCAGTTGGACAACACTCCCAGGCACATGGTGTGATCCTTGGGGTGGGCCTGTACAGGCTAAGGAGTTGGACTGGATGATCCATGTGGGTCCCGCACAACTCTCATACAACTCCTCTGATTTTATGATTTATTTATCTCTTTAATGTTAGTGAGAAAATTTCACAGAGATGTTTCAAACCATTGGTTTCACAGAGAGGAATATTGGCTAAATAGGTGAATGATGCGAAAAAGATTGCCAGGCAGGCAAGGTGTATCTCAGCTGTTGTTTCAAAAGGGTGTTTTTTTCTACAGAACTCTCTTAAACTCCATTCTTGTATAACATATTAGAGTTAAAATACCTCAGTGTTGGCAAGAATTTTTACTTTGAATTTTTGAGTCCATCCATACTTTTTCTCACCCTGCTATTACTGCACTTATGAGTTTCCATGCATCATTAAAATTCTGTTGAGATTGGTGAGCTGTTCTACCATTTTAAACATTTTTCTCCTTTAGTACTTCAAGGCATTGCCATAATGCTGAGCCCTCAATTTTGAAAATTACTTTTTCCCCAGTTATCTGTTCCTAATATCAACAGTATTTTTAAATCTGTTTCTTTATGCTCTAGATGGTAAAAGTGATGATAGAAAGAGAGAACAGATATATTTGGTGCTAGTCTTCATGTTCAGCTGTGTTCTTTTCCCAAAAACACTAACTCTCAAGATTTCATATGACAGAAAGGTATTCCAAAATATGAGTCTACTGTGTCAGACACATTGGCCTATAAAGTCAACGGTCTAACATATATCTATTGTCTAATGATTGCCTTTAAAATTTATTCCTACTAATTGTTGAGAAATAATTTGTAGTAGTATTGTAACAAGAACTTCAAAATAATTGTTCTATGTAGAATTTAATGGTCCTAAATTCAGTTTCATTCTTCAAGTTTTATATACCTTGTGAAGTATGATTTCTTTAGCTCTTCTGAAATAATGAAAAAATTCAGGATTTTCTTAATTTCCAACTATTGCCATATATCTCTTTTCATGTCATGCTTTCACACTACAAGACACATTTGCTTTGCAGTGTTTTATCTGCTTTATTATTCTTTGCTTTCCCCCGTTTTTTATTTTTCTTTGTATTTTGTTCTAGGGCTCTTCTTTGGCTAGCTTTCTGGTCTTTGGCTTGAAGCACTGAAGCTTGAATTCCATTGTGCATCTCATTTTTCTTCCTTTATAGTCTTTGCCTCTGTCTCTCATAGATACTCAGTTCATCTTGAGCTTTTCTTCTCAGATTTGTTTTCATTTTGGCAAATTTAGGATTGTGGCTGTTCTTGATATGACTGTTCAATGTGCTTTTACATTTGTTTGAATATAATCTACTTGATTTTCTTATTCACCATCTGGTGAATTTGTGTTTGTTAGGTAACATGAGTTGGAAAGAACCAGGCTGTTCACTAAATACAAATCAATGAGCTTCTCATTGTTTTGATGATGATTTTCTTCCAATGTTCTTCTCCTTCATTTTAACATCCCAAAGAGATATTTACATGAGGTTGATCAGGTTTTGGTTTCTTTCAAACAAGTAATGGGAGGGGGATGTGGATGGTTTTGTTCCTCCTGGTTATAATTCTGTGTAAGAGAACAGTGTGGCTCACTGACATCCTTCACAAACCTGTTGTTGAGTTTGGTGTGTATATATTGTAGAGTTTAACAAAACTGATGAGGGTCCAGCAGAATGGCACTGGAAGTGCAACTATCTTGAAGATCTTGTAGTCACTGAAGCATATGCACACAAAATGAAGACACCTGAAATGAATTGTGGATTCCTACATATCATAGTTTCAGAGCTGCTCACCATCTAGCTTGCCCTGGCCATGATAAAAAATGGAAGTTTTGGCAGGTCTGGACCTCAGGCTGGAGTGTGATCAGCAGCGTGGAAGAAAGAGTGGACACTTGCTTGGGTTTCACCAGGCTTTATCCCTGTCCCTGGAGCTGACCACGTGCAAGTGCCAGGCTCTGGGCTTCTGGCTTCCCCTTAAAACCCCAGGAGATGTCCCCCAGGAGGGAAGAACCCAGAACCAACAGCAGGGGAGAGAGGGTGTGACCCAGAGCAGGGGAACTTAACAGAACAAAGGAAAAAGGTGTTGCCCCCCTCACCCAGTTGAATCCCAGGGCTTGCTTCCTAGAAGTTTTCCAGATCTAACGAGGTGATTGACAGGGTCCCACGGGGAAGAGACCATCGGGGGTATGGGGAGGGGGCTGTTAGGAATAAACCATTTTAAACAGATAATAAAACATAACAAAAACCATACAGAACTTCAGAAAACTCAAAAGCACACCACAACACCTACATTCCTACATGTGCATTCCTGAACAATTGTTCAATGCCCTTACTTATTGATAACATCAGTAGTCTGAGGACTTTGCACTTTTTGAGTTTTGTCTGTTGTTATTTTGAGGGGTGGTGGTGTTGTAGGAGGTTGGGAGTTGGTTTGGGGTTTTTTGGTGGGTTTGGTTTGTTTCCAGAGCATTAGTGTACTGTAATAAAAAATTCAGTTCCTCTGATTTGCCATATTGCTAGAAAGTTAATTTCATCCCTCATGTATAACTAGCAAAATTTTTACAGGTATGGCCTTTATTCACATTTACATGCATTTATATTTATCCAAGCCTTAGGAAAGCATCTATACAAAGGAATCACAGCAGCAGAGCAATTGCTTTTTAATATTGTATATTGCGGTAACAGTTATTTTCAAGCAAATTTCAACAACACTGTTCATGAGCTTACTCAAAAGAAAATACATTTTTATTTATTACTTACACATAACTTATTTTCAGAAGAAGGCATTTGAAAGTCCACTGACACTTCTTTCATAATAAGGTAATAGTTTTCTCATAACTGCCACTGCTTTCAACTTAAAATGAATGTCAGCGAGATTTTGGGAAAGAAACCTGTTGAATTCTAATGGATATAGTTTGAGAATGCTATGTACTTCCCTCATGAGGGGATGCTTAATGCAGAGGTGTTGTCTTTTCTGGCTCTGCTTTCTCATGTCAGAGTCTTGTCTGTTAAAGAGCAGTGCCCCAGGAATGCCTGCAAACCAAGTTCCACTGTGGCAAGTGTTAAAGTTTTGCAAATATCTTGAAAGCTGTTTCTGAATCTGAGCAAAAGTTGAAGTCATTGCCCATTGTGTCCGTGGAAACACAGAAAAACACTTCAAGCCCCTAGCTCAAATACATTAAGCATTAGGGAAAGAAGTGGAGTTTTGTACCCTTTGATACAGGATGCTCATTTTGTGCTTCTTCAATTTTAAAACTTGTTAAATTAGGGTATAAAACATTCAGCACATTATTATCACACCCTTTTGATTGAATTCATCAAGACAAGTTGCTAACAAACAGGAGTAAATAACAAGAGAGTGTTACAAAAGAAAATAGAACACATAAGCTGGTCAGGAATTTTCTTGTGCTGCAATACCAGCAGCCACAAGAAGTCAGAACTAAGGGACGATAGGATTGCTGAACAAACACTTTTAATAAGCCTTTATTATAAATTCCATCAGTTACACATTATTAGCTCCGCTACGCGGCAGAAACACAGGAGGGATAATTTGAACTGCATTATTTATAATACAACAAACCACAATACCTCCAGGGTGTATATCATCCAAACAATTTTATTTTGCCACTCGTTGCTGCATTTCCTGAATGTCAGCACCTTGGTGCCTTACCAGCTGGATTGGTACAAAAGATCTTGCTGTTACTATAGGTCGGTCAGGCTCAGTGTTGTTGACTTGACTGCATGTGATCTCCATTTCAGCTGAAGATCAATCCTTCATAAGCCAAATCTAATAACAAGGATAGGATACCACTTCAGGAAAAAAACCGAATACCTCTCCGAAGGTCATAGACTCTCTTACAGTTCAAAACGTCACAGCATTGCCTTTAAGAAACAGAATATCAATGCTGCATGCAATTAGTGGTTTAATAAATGCAGTAATGACCAAAGGCATGAGCCTTTTTTTCAAAAGTTACTTCCTTATTAATTTGTCTGTGCTAATTTCGTGTGACAACTCCTGTGTTGCCTCAAAATACTGCTGAAATGAAATTCAAATTCCAAACTCTGCAACAAATTCCACCTTACATTTCATGACAGCTCCAGCCATTGCAGACCTAAAGGTTAGGTTATTATTAATGAAATAATTATAGTCATACTAAAGAAAGGTTTATATTTTCTTCTGAGAATAGTACTATTGCCACAGTGACTAAAAAGTGAGAACATAAAGACCATATATCATGCATATTTTCAAGTTTTGTTTTTAGGCTATTAATTAAAAGATAAACAGTACTGCACACTATATTTGAATAATAGAGCAAAACTGTGATCTTAATGGAAACACTGGGTTTAAATGGCTTTTTTCTATCCTTTTACTATCCTTGTCAGACATTTTCTATATTTTTTTAGCCTTTCATGGATGTTGGCATGTGCTAGTATGTTCACACTCTTTACAGAGAAACACCTTTTTGTCTTCAATTTGCATAGAAAGAAATCCTTTCTGAAATGTAACAAATGCAAAAATTTAAAAAAATCAGCTAGGAAAATTTGTTTTAATTAAAATATTTCTGCTAGCTGAATAAAGAAAAAGCGAGGAAAAAGTTAAATATTGTGTGAAATTGAACAAATTTAGCATACTTTAAAGCATCCTCTTCGCTCAGCTTTGTGGGATGGATATGAATGAATACTGAATTTTAAATGTAACGCTGATCAAAGAAATTTCTGGAATGTTCTTAAACCTCTTAATTCTAAAATTTTGTCTGTGGATGCAAATAGATGTCTGTTTCTCATATAACACATATTGCTTCAACAGGTTCATCCTTTTCCTTTTATTCAGTTCTCAAAAATGGTTGTATGCTCAGACAGTCAATATGTGAAATTAGGAATTATGTTTAGGACTTGTTTGTAACATTTGTGCTTGTTATTATCATTTTTATTAATCATATGGCTCTTTTCTAGGACAGCTTGACAAAAGTAACTGCTACACTGAGATGGAACTGGTGATCCTACTGAGATCTAAACTACTCAGAAGAAAAACCATCACCTATGACAAAACTTGCAATGAGAATTTTAGAAATATTTGAATATTTTTCAGGCTATAGTCCTTGTACAGCAGACTGAAGAAAAAAGACTACAAACATAATGAGAACTTTTAAAAGTTTTTCCTTCAATCATAGATAAGAAGCATGTATGCAGGAATGAGCCAAGCTGGAAAGAGTACAGCCAGAGCCCTCTCTTGAGTCATTTAATTGCCTCTGTGCCAAAGTTCCAATGAAGAACTTAGAGAATACTGTCTCTCTTCTTTTTAATAATTAAATTTCTATGCCACATATAGTATAAAGAACTTCTTGTGTGTGTTGAAATTTTACCATCCAGATTCTGCAGTCATACAGAATTTTTCTATTACCATAAGTGCAGGAAAGTCTTGAGTTCTGTAATGATTTAAGGTAGTTGACACACGAAAAAGGGAATAAAGACACTGAAGAGTCCAAAGCTGTATATTATTATTATATAAATAACTAGCAGCAAAACTTTCCTGGTTTCAGCTAGGGTAGAGTTAGTTTCTTCTCAGTACTTGTTACAGTGCTGTTTTGGAGTCAAAATGAGAATGGTGTTGATAACACATTGAGGTTTTTTGGTTTTTTGCTAAAACATGTTTATCCTAAGTCAAGGACTTTTTCTCCTTGTCTCGTGCTGTGCCAGAGGAGAGGTTTGCAAAAGAATTTGGGAGGGAGCATAGCTAGGACAGGTGACCTGAACTGCCCAATGGGATATTCCAAATCATAGAACATCAAACTGTGGGGACTTATCTGGAAGGAAGTCTGGGTTTTGGGAGTCTGGAGTCTGGGTGGGTCAGGCATCAGTCAGCATGTAGTGAGCAATTGTTTTGTGTATCACTTGGGTTTTACCTTTTACAATAGTTACTATTATTATTATTATCCAGTATTATTTACCATATTTATTGCATTGTACTTTGCTTTCAATTTTTAAACTGTTATCTCAACGTACAAGTTTTACTTCAATTCTCCTCCCTATTCCACAGGGTGGAGGGAAGAGAAGGAAGGAAGGTTGAGCAAGTGGTTTTGTAGTGTTTCATCTCCAGCTGGGCTTAAAACCACAACAAAAATGAAGACCATAAATCCTACAAATGAGACAAATAATTATTTGTGCTTCAGAGCTGAATGAGTGTAATAAAACTGCAGAAAGCAAGACATGATTTAAGAATACAAGAGGCATTGGGGAATGCAAATGAAAGATGACACCTGTATGTAAAAGGCCTAATACACTCTGTTAAAGTCAGGAGTTTTCCAACTTTAGTCAAAGAATAAAAAAGGCAATCTTATAAAAATCCTTCTTTTCTATTCTACAATGTAATTTCTCATCATATATTTTTTATTTTAGTGGTAAGACTTTAATTCTAATCCTCAGATAATCTATTACTAATTGATACATTAGGAAATCTAAAGCAGTGTCACAATTAAGTAGTTAGTAAGGACCTACTAAAGAACTAAGGAAAAGAATGCAGTACTCTAAGGAACTAAGGAAAAGAAAGCATTGAATCAAACTGCCCCTGAAGTTCAGATTCCTGTACTTATTCCATTGGATTGATATTTTTACCTTTCCCACTGATTTACCAGCTGTGTGGTTTGGGTAACAGTAAGCAAACGATACTCACAGTTATAGGTGATATTATTTAGAAGTAAAATTTATCTGCAAAAAAAAAAAAAAGAGATTGTGAAAAAGACCTATTTTTCAAAGAATTTGAAATTTTGATGTATAAGAAAAGTGAGAGGAATAATTAGAAGACAAACTGCATCATGTCTTTTGCTTCCTAAGATTTTCAAACTAGAGGAATTACTCTAATGCTATTGTTTTGAGATAGAAAGCACAAATTTCATAAAATAGGTCTATTTGCTATGTAAAATCAAGATGTGTAGGGTTTTTTTGTTGGGTTTTTTGTTTTTTATAATTGCAGTGGAATCCTTAAATATTAGAGGGAAAAAGTCAAAGAAAATTGCTAGGAAAAAGGTGTAAAGTTATCTCAACTGATGTCTATATGAATTCTTTCCAATTTATCATTAAGGACTGAAAGAGACATTTCCCAATTAGTATATTAAAGGTATACATATACTTTTGTTGTGTTACTATTCCTTTTATAATCAAATTGAAAATATACATTTTAAGAACCAATTTCTGAAGGGCATTGGAAGAGAAAATTCACTACACTATCTATTACTATGTAACACTAGAAAAACTATATGAAACATCAAAATAAGACAAAGTTTTTTATTAACGACATTGTGTCTATCTATACCTAAATACTCTTCTGACCAAAGCTACTCTTCTTTCTCTGCAGCAAGCCAATGTGCTGTGTTCCTTCTACTTAAGAACTGAATGTGGTTCTAAATGGGCAATATTAAAAAAAAAATATTTATGGACTAGACTGACTTTTCATGAATCTCTTAAACAATTTGTCAAACTCAGGACACAGAATAAATGCACTGAATCAGCTATTTACTCTTATTACAGTACTTATTTAAGCTGCTTAGAAATGAAGTTCCACTGCAGACATCCTTTTAGTATCTTTACTTGTGCCCTGCTCACCAATTTCAGCACACTGTATTGACTAGTTTATAGCTTTGTTTGGTCATACATTTATAAGGAACTTTATGATTCAGGAGCTACAAGATGGAATTTCCATAAGGAATGTAAAGCTTTGTCTTTTTGGTGAACAATATAAGGAGTGCCAACTTTTAGCAAAATATCACTAATTGCTAAAAATACTCATCACTGAAATTCAGCATTTAATTCCATACTCATCCCAGTCTTTTTATATAAAGGTCTCTTTAGCTTAGAAATTTCTTTATCATTATACGTTCTATTGTGAAAATATTCTCTTTGATCTTAAAACTCTCAAAGGAACCTTAAAGCATATGATAAGTAATAATCATGAAGAAATTCTCATAAATTTCAAGACTGTACTATTTTTTTCTAAAAGTTTTACCCTGCTATGTTTCATGCCAGGCTGTTGAAGAAGCTGTGGACCAAACTAAATTGATACTGAGCTAAACATTACAAAGAAAGCAGTCCGAATGCCAACACAGAAAATGCTGCACATTTCTGACAGGTGTCTGCTGTTCATGCCCAGTAGTAGTTCATGGAGATTCAATATAGCCACCCCCAAACTATTGCTTACCTAGAAATAGCTGTATTTTCAAAAATATAGCAAGCTGGTATTCAGAACAACTAGTATTTCATGCAGCAGTAAATATACATGGTTTTTGACTCAGGTGTATCTAACATCCCCTGGGGACAATAGGTTAAATATTAATCTACTTGAACTTAATGTATTCTGTATATAGTCTGTCTGCTGCTTATATCTATTCAACAGGCAAGCCACCAGGTACTACTGAATAGTGACAATGTGATTAGCATCAAGGTCAAATTTACTTACAGGGAAAAATTAAACAGGAACTGAAATATCATTCTGCAGTCAGTGTTGCTGAAAACAATGTCACTCTAAAAATTGTCATTCCAAACCATGTGAGAATTTTATTTTCAGTCAGACTAAGGCAGAATTATGATACAAAAATGACTTTAGGACATTGCTCATCTCAATCTGGTGCCTTAAAGTAAACTGGGCTTATGACATTTCTATTGTCTTTGGCTCAATATTGAGCATTCAGTGGCAGAAGTTCTGTAGTTACAATGTGTGATTTTTAGTATGTTAAAATAATTTATGATCATTTTCTGCTAATGTTTCTCTCTCCTAAATAATGTATCTATGTCTATCATCCCAATTTTATTGCACTTGCCAACTTTCCCCAGGCATTCCATGATTGCTACACTTTTCACAATCTGTAAATGCTCTGCAAAAAACAGCCTTTATGAAACTACACACTTAAATTAATATTTAAATCAAAGAATCTTTAATTTAATCTTTTAAAAAATGTGAGATTTTATTAGAAAAACTAATAAATAGAAAAGTTTCTTTCTTTTTATTTCCACAAACACTCTTAATCTTAATAAGCAATAGCCTTACTTGGCTTGCTTACTACAGTAAAAGTCTTGAAAATGCAGTTTGAGTATATGCCAGTAGAATATATTAGATTGTTCCTGTCTTCTGCAAAAGAAATGGACCTGAGAACTTTGGACTCAAATAAAGATTACTGAGAAATACATTTTCCAAATTACGTAAGTTTGAGTTTTACTTGAATTTAGATAGTCAGAGCTATTGTTACATATAGAGCAGATTTTGGAACAGCAAAAGCATCTAAACATTAGTTGGAAAGGGAAAGGATTAGCTGTCTAATCTGTTTAAAAATCCCAAGAAACAAGTATTTTAACTTTTGCTAATGTACTCTTTGTCAAATACGCTCTTCATAGTGATATTACTTTCAAAGACAATCACTTCACCTGACTGAAAATACAAACCATAGTGCAATGTTTTGAGACCTTTCAAAGATCAATGTTGGCAGTTCAATGATTTTTGCCTAAAGAAATTTGATATAATATGTAATGAAATGAGGATTCAGATACTAGTACTGATTTGTTGGTAATGAAAACTAATTCTGAGGGAGAAAATTAAATTTAAAAAAACCAAGAAAATCAAACTTTGGGATCACGTGTGAGGAAATTATATTTTAATTTAAACTTTCCAACACAATCCACACTGACATACAGAAGAAGAAGAGGAATGGTCCCAGTATCAGCCTGCCAGAGTTCAAGAGACATTTAAACAATCCTCTGTAAGTCTTGGGGTGTCCTGTGCAGGCCCAGGAGCTGGACTTAGACAATCCTTCTGGTTTCCTTTCAACTCAAGATATTCTATGATTTTATGATACAAATTCATATTCAAATAGTGTGAATGGTCGGGGGGGGTTATATATTGGGACATTATATATATATAATTTTTCAGCTACAAACAGTGAGTACAAATGAATTAAACTGAGAAAGATGTTTTGAAATATCTAGAATAATGTGTTGATTTACTGGATCAAATAGTTGTGACATACTTTTTCTGCTGACATAATTTTTATTCCCTTGTAAAGGGATTTTATTTCCCTTTTGAAATAATTTCATCAGAAATAAATATCCCTATGTGTAAGTGAGACAGAACTTTTTAAATCATTCACACATTCAAAAAACTTTCAATATAATAGTAAAAATAATGTTCTGCTTGCTTTAAATTTGGAAAATTACTAGATTCAGGCAAAAATTACTTTGTAGTTTTACTTGTATATACAGTTGGGCTTTCTTTGATAAAGTAAAAAATGTGAGTTGTGCAGGATCAGTTTTCAACAGTCCCCCTACTGAATATAAAATTTGACTATTGTTTGGAATAGAAGTGTTAATCAGGTAATATATGATAAGAAGACAAAACATATAAAATCCTCATTCTTACAAAAGTGGCAAAATTCAGTTTCTTATTGAAGCACTTTTACAGTCAGTACATTTTTCTTTGCAGTTGAAAAGTGAGATGGATATTCTGTTTTTTAGGAACATACCTAGCTTCTTCCTCTTCCAAAAATAGCAAAACAAATCCCAATGTCTCACCTTGGTAGCCGCATGAAAGTTATCAAAGTTATCAATATTGTGAGTAAATATCTCTGAATCACATGCTGTGTGATGTTAGTATTTCTTTTGAGAAGAATTGCTCTTTTGAAATTTAACAGGAATATTTTTAAGAATGATGAACATTAAAGTGACAGATAAATGAACAAAACATCTTGTATACTGTAGATAATAATCTGAAGCAAAAATCAGAAGGTAAAGATAAGAAATCCAAAAATTTCTCTACTCTTTCATTGCTTCATTGGTTACTGAACGAGGAAACTGAAAAAATTTTCATGTTCTACTTATGTTCTATTAAGTGTATTCAATCCAGAGAGATGGCAACTAGGAAAAGGAGAAAAATGAATGTATTTTATCGTCTTATTATATAGGCAACCATTTCAACCTGAGAAACACAGACTGCATATTGCTACACATATACAGCGTGTCATGGAGAGTCTGCACTTCAGCATTAGCATACAGCTCACACAGCACTGGAGCTGCAGTTTGTGTGCTATAGACCAGTCATCCTAGACCTGGAACTGAAATCTGCATGCCATTTATTTGTATGCTCTGAACAAAAATAGGTAAAGTACAAGTTCCATAGCACTTTGAAAGTAAGCATATTAACCTTAGTTTAGCTAAAAGTTATCTAAGGTAATGCTTTCTAGTATCTCTTTGCATATATTTGTGATAGAATGACAGACCTTTGTCTGTATGAATGAAGCCATCATTGTACAATATATGCAGTTCTGATAATATAACCACAACACTAGTGTGTGTAAATTTAATGTATAAACCATAGGGAGTCATCTCTTTGTACGATTCATTTTAAAACAGTATTTTATAGTGCCTTCTATATGCAATCATGTCCAAAAAGGAAAGAGATTGCATCTGAAAATAAAAAGATGGTGTAAATACTAATACACTTTATCTGAAGTAGTAAAAATTTCAAAATGTAGCACAATACTTTTTGACTATCCTTAAAAGGTTTACTGATAAGAGTTTAATGCAGGCGACTTCAGAGCAGAGTGAGCCAATTGTTTCATCTTATCTCAGATAAAATATAGGTCATGGAACATCAGCCAGTAAAACTTACATCAGCCTCACACTTTCTGTTTGAGAAACACCACATGCATAGAAAAAAAAAATTCATTTCAGGTTTTGAGTTTATGCCCTACTATATATTTTTCTCTAGTACATCACACTAATTAAAATCAGAAATTTATTTCTAGGATAGATTTGTGACACTTACTTAAAATCATGTTTCTATGAAAAAAGGATATAAAAATACTTGAAGGAAAATCCCTTCCACTAAGAAACTTCTTGTATATCCTGACATTAACACTTAGGCTTCAATCCAATTTGTCAAAAGATTAATGAAAATTTAGGTACAGATACAGATGCAGGTTAACTGCACACTTTCTAAAGAGACGCGTGGGGTTATTCAAAAAGGACACCATTATTTCACTGAGTTTGTTTTCTTGGCTCCCTGAAACACTTGTAGAGTAATGGATTCTACTGGGAATTTGATGATTTTGGAGTATCCACACAGTCAATATAAGAAAAATAATCATCTGCATCCCCTCATTGGCCAAGGTGTGAAGTCCAATTATCTTTGTACTGCTGAAATATAAAATGTCATATAATGATGACATTTCTTACTTTGGATACTGACTCTGTCTCAGTCTCACTGAGGTCCTCTGGATACTTGGTATCTGGATACTCCTGATATTCACATGATTTTTCTCCACATATATATATTTCACAAAATCATAGAATCATAGAATGGTTTTGTTCAAAGAGATCTTAAAAATTTCATTATGGAGAAATTCATTATTGGCTAAAAACTCTACTTCTCATAGACACCTAGCAAAAAATCACTCAGTTTTTGAGGCATAGAGTGCACCTTCTACATGCTACATTGTTAAATGCACAGGGTTTAATAATTCTATTTTTCGTGTTTTATAATGGAACTGGATGGGAGGTCTGGAATTAATTTCACCTAACTTTAGATTTCTGTTAGTCTTTTGCATGCAAATTAGTCTATAAAGTTCCAATTTATAGTCAACAGAGAGCGATAAATACTTTAGGAAGCAATTTAATTGCATAGCTTAGGGCAGGATGAATAACATTCCATAAATTCATATTCCTCTTCATATATTTTAAAGGAAACTTACTCCCTGATTTTAAATTCTATTCTAGGTCTTTTTAAGTTCATACCTAGGTGCTATCTTAAGATATTACTCTTGTAATAAGAAAATCATGCATTTTTTCTATCTGCAGTCCTCATCATGATAGGTTCTGAAATGTTGACAATATCAGTGTGCTTTATTTTCTTTAATTTCTTCAGGAATGGTGGGACTGTAACACAGATATACAGATAAGGAGTTATGTACCATAAATAATTTGCTAAATCATGAAGAGTCTGTACAAAGACAATATTTATCGAGGGCAGTGTTTTGAAGGCCAATCAATGTCTTTATCCTTACAAGTGAAGCTACAGCTCTACAAACTCTATTACACAATAGACTTTTGAGATTTTTTGGACCCTTGACAGAGTTTTTGTAACTTACATATGTATAACTTTATTGAACAGATAAGGTATTATTAGCATCTTCCAGGCAGGCAACTTATTTACACTCAATAATACTTACCTTTTAGCATATTACTACCTGAAATACACAGTCCCAATAGTCTGCTACAACAATAAGAAAGGAAATATCAGCTGAAAGAAAAATATGTAAAAAAATCCATACTCTTGTTTAAAATATCCTCTTCAAGAACATAATTCAAGATGAATTCCAACAGTTTTTAATTCCAACATTTTTAAAGTAAGCTAACATTACAGAAATATTCCCAGAAGATCTGTCTATTAGGATCTTGCCACAGAACTTGGCATATTTTCATATTGGGCCAGCTGAAAATGTTTCACTTTCATCTGTAGCATTTTATTCCTAATTTTCAAGGTTTCTATAGGAGATAAGGATGGCAAGTTAACATTATACTTATGGTTTATTAATGAGGTTTAACATACTGCAAATTCAGGGAAGGAAGGAATTACTGAATGGAAAATATTGAAATTAAACAGTTGCATGTTAAAAATACCTTCTTTTTAATATTTAATTCTTTTATTATTGTGACCATATGCCTATGGTAAGGTCATATGGAGTTCAATCTTGTAAAGTTACTTTACTATTTTAAACTACTCAATAATAATTGGCTTTGGGAAAAGCAAATTAATACTTTGATCTTGAGCTAGTTTAAACTGAATATTTAAAAGTAGGGTTAATTGGAACCATGATGTAAATACCAGGATAGCTCTAAATAAAAAAAATACAATATTGAGGTTTTGAGTACTATGTTTGATAGGCTTGGAACTGATTTCCATTTAAGATTAGTTATAGAGTTAGTCCCAAAAATACTAATTTTGTATTAATCATGTTATTATATTTGGTATATAAAATAATAAGCAGGTTGAACTAAGCATAAGGATGTAGCTCTTATTATTTTCTAAAGAAATATTAATTTAATTTTCATAAAAGAGAAAATACATGAAATGAGCTTCAAAAAAATCATCCAATATTTTTGTGACCAACATTTAAGATAAAAAATAGGGCAATTTTTAATCTAAGACATGAGTTTCTATCTGGGCATGAAGAAAAAATACAAAACTTAAAACAACATGGAAAACATCTGTTCTTCCTATCCAGACTAATGAAACTACAGAAAGCAACCTGATTCTTGTCCTGAAGGTTAGCAATATACAGAATATTATATGTATTTCTAACATACAGAATTCCACAGTGTATATTGATAGATAATGTTAAGAGTCTGTTGCACTGTTTCCCAAAAGTATCTTGGAACAGCAAGCTGAATAAATATGTAGATCTAATAAAAAGGCTAAAAATTGGTTTACTGAGAAAGAATTTCAATGTATCTCTCTGCCGGCAATCAGGCCACAGCTGTAGAATCTGAAGCAATCATGAAAGGGAATGTTCTTTTAAAGTAGGCTGGACTGAATCACTCAGAAACATACCAGGTGCCAGACACTAGAGCACTTGCCATATTTACCAAGGCACCAGAACTGGAGGGCACTGAGTCCCAAGCAGCTTTTTGAGGAGGAATCATATTTGGAAAGAAAGACTATGAAACTGAAATGAAGCAGATTTGCATTAATTGGAGAAAATGGATGCAAAATATGAAGCAAGAGGATATATTAGAAAAAAGTTAAAAGCACCTCTTCTAACTTAGGAATCCACTCACTATTTTAAAAACAATTAGATAATCTTACTTTGTGCACCAAAGTTATATCAGCATAGCAACACCAATTATTTTTTCCCATCATGTTTATGGTGTATGTAATGTTCTTACATTAGGATAAAATACCAAGAAACATAGAATCTTAAAATGTCCTGGTTTGGAAGGGACCACTAAATTCCACCCACTAGATCAGTTTGCTCAGGATTCCAGCCAACCTGACCTTAAACACTTGCAGGGATGGGGTGTGCCACTTCTCTGGATAACCTCCTCCATTGTCTCACCATCCTCATAGTGAAGAATTTCTTCGTAACATCTAGCCTACATCTCTCCTCTTATAGTTTAAAACCGTTACCCCTTGACTTCTATATAGCTGTGTAAACATCTCTCTATCTCTTTTTATAAGCCACTTTTAGGTATCAGAAAGCTACTATAAGGTCTCCCCAGAGCCTTGTCATCTCCAGAATGAACAACTGTCACTCCCTAAGTCTTAATATATCTATGTGGCAGTCACCAAAATATGAGAAACTCATGCGTATAATTGGTTCCCATAATGTAACTCATTCTGTTTGGAAGAATACTGTAGATTTTCAAAGTGCTATAGAACTTGTATATCTATTCCATCATAGGATTCTGCTTTGAGAAATCAACAGCCTGTGTGTTTTCCATCAAACCTTTAATTTAAAAAATGGACATGAATAGCTAAATTTATTCCTTCTTGATTGCTCAGTCTGTAACTGTGGTGATAAGTCTCTAAGGTTACAACTGTCTCTGGTGAGGTGATCTAAATGCTTCAGCTGTCAAGCCCTCATGATCTCAATAATTCTTGACAGAAGCAGCGTACTCTGAAGGTATTCCTGTATGCTTTACATTATGCTTTATTAGCATAGGCACAATGATTAGAACTTTTTTTTTCTTTTAATAAGTTAGTTCTGTTCTTTGCAATAACTCAAGACTTCCCATTTGGCAAAATGGTTTCATCTACTTGATAAACTTTCAGTTATGGTTGGGTGTCTTTTGATAAACTGGTAAGACTTTGTGGGGAGGGTGTCCTTGGTTCCGCTTCTTTCTTTCTGCTCCTTTATGAAGGCTGTCTAGAACAGGATCAGATTGGTCAGAATCACATATCTATAGTTTCAGGTTCCTGAGAATTCCAAAGATTAAAGGAAACCTCCAAGCTTCCTTTGAAGTTACTTTTCTTTTTGCTAAGCAAGACATGTCACTTCAGTTATTTGGTTGGTTCATATTTTACTAAAATTCTTAGTTGCAACATCTAAAAAATTCGATGTCTCAGAAATTGTGGCTGCAGAAATTATTCAGTAACCTTGTTAAGCTATTGGGTTTACAATTTAAAGGTTGGCTACTTTTGTAGTTCTCATGCCAAGAGTGTGAAAGACTAAATTGTTGTGAAAGACAGTCTGTTATGGTGCGCACTTAACTTCTGTACCTGCCCTTTAAGGAGGTAAATCTGCTAGTAACTGACAATCCTAGACTTGAATATACTTTGTTGTACTAGTGATTAAACCTCATTATGGATGAGGACTTGAATTTATTTTTTTTTTAAATACAATTAAAATGCCAAGTACTATATTGGAATTATGTTAGATATTGCAGGCAATCAAAAGTAGGGGTTTTTTTAATAGCTATGATTTGCATTTCACCTTACAATCTTTATTTGAATAGGTTGTATAACACAGTAATTTTATTGCAACTCTCAATTTAAGTGTGAACACTAAAGTACTACATAAAGGAAAGCAGAAGTTAACTCCAAGCCTGTGCAAATTTACTGTACATAAATTTTGTTAGAAACCATTCCTTTATTACCGCTTTACTGTATTCCTAAATTTAAGTGTATAAAATTTTAAACGTTGAATCTCTGCTATTCATTAACATGTTCATTTATAAGTGATGTCCTAATATATACATATTTGACTTCAGTAATTACAGATTCACTTATCTATCTGTGGGAAACATATTTGGTAGGTATCACTGCCAGAATCTATAAAAACATCACCAGTTTGTGGTGACAACAAATGGCACAGAAACTGACCATCAAAGTCTGCATATTTGGAAATACCTCCTCCCTGCTAATAACTAGATTCAGAAGCTGATGTCTATTTGCTAACTGAGATATGGCAACAATACTGTTTTATTCACTATTACTTCTAGGACTAGTAATGTGCATAACTTAAAATTTGCTCCAGCATAATATTGACAAACAAAAATGGAGGGACATGGGTAAGGTCCCATGAAATTCAGAGAATAATACTGTGGGTGACTGACCACAGTAGTATCAAAGCTGACTTAATCTCACCACAGAGGAGACCAGAATGTGGCCAAATTTTAAAAAGCTATCAACAGTTGAGTAGATCAATGTAAATGTTTTTCTCTGTATCCATTCATTGAATTACTACCCTGAGGCAGCCAGACCAGCATGAGGGTAGTAAGAATTTCAATCCCAAATTCTAAAACGTCCCAGAAAATTGTATAAAATTAGAAATTACTGTTGCTTCTATATTCTTAAACATTGCCAAGTCCCTCTTTGCATTTTTAGTCTAAGCAAAACAACTTAGTTTGGGAGTTTAATTAAGTTGCCAGTACCTTCTGCACCCATTGGGAGCCAGACCTGTAATTTCCTGCAATAAGACTTCTAATGCTGCCTACTCTACTGTCAAATTTGAGAAAGTAACAGATGTTCTCAAAATGCCCTAATAAGAAATATGTCTTCCTGGGTTGCTAGGATGGTGGCCTCCTGTCCGCACTTCTCCATTCCACCAGTCAGGGTTCTGAAGGACTGGGACACAGCCTTGACTGGATCTCAGCCTGGGTCAACTGCCATGGTAACTCTTTGATCATTTATTGTCTTTTACATTCAGGATCACCAAAGCTGATAGGATAGGCCCTATTCACCTGTGCTCTTTTCCAGGGAGAACATGGAGGGAAGAGTACAGATGTGCTAGGAGTGGACTGCTGGACACTCTGAGAATCTATCCCAATTCTAAGGTCTATACCTCTATCTCTACATATCTTGCTACTGTCTGAAATGAATGATCAAATTATCTTACTCAATAGATGGTACTATTTTTTTTTCCATCATTAATGTTTTCTGCACTGCCTTTCACTGTCCTAATTCTCCTGCTCAAATGCTACTTGCTTTTTATACATCAGTTAGGTCTTCCTGCCTGAACTTGTACCACAGGTGCTGAATGCAAAACATCTGCAAGGCCATAGTGCTGAGTTTGTACTGTTGGTTCTGCTCCTTAAACTTCTCTTTTTTTTAGATTTCAAATACTCAAATTCCTTTCGGTGAGCTGTAAATTTTCCCCCAATTTCTTTCTTGACTGTCTTTAACAGACTATTCAGATTATTTGTAACTTCACACAAAGCTGTACTTCAGCTGCCTTAAGCATCTTCTGTAGATTTAGAGTTATCCTGGGGGAATAGAAGCAATTTTCCTGCATTTTAATCAGAAAGGCTTACAGCTTCCTTGGCAGATGAACTGTTCCCCAGAACTATCCTAAACAAGAGAAAATTACACACTCTCTCTTTCGATTATACGCATCATCCTAATAAAAACATATTCCTTAAATTTTAACTGTCCTGCTTCTACTTGTGGCCAGACATTTAAGCTTGAATTTTAAATCCAAGCCAACAAACTACATTTGGTAAAAAAACCCAGACTTTATTTTCCATTTTAGTTAATATGGTATAACTGGAATTTTGATATCTCACGGTCTTCCTCCTTACCAAAATGCTGAAGGTTAGGCAAACCCGCCAGAAAAAAAAAAAATTAAGAAAGTTGAACTGCAAGGAACAAGCATTAGGTATATTGCATCGCATGCAAATTCTACGCTTCTAAGTAGTTTTCTAATATAGTGGAAGCAATAACTGTAAAAAATGTTTGTTCCTGCACACAAAACTTCTAAGTTTTTATTGCCATAAGTTGTAGTTACTGGCGGCAAGGCAGCTGACTAGGGTCCAGAGGATAGGCTGAGTTTGAGTTTTACTACCCTAAAGATTGATATTCACTGTCAATCTGGCATGTGATAAAGCTAAAGATATGTATTTAAGTTTCAAGGAAAGATTTTACCCAGAGAAGCTATATACAGAAATTTCTGCATCACTATTCAATATATTTCACTTTACATTCTATTAGCCATAGAACAGCTGGTGGTACAAATTACAGTCTGACTAAGCTACTTTTTTTGTTATTATTTTTTTAAATTATATTTAGCTAGTTCTGTTTCAAAACCCTTTGAAGCTGAATTTTATCAAGTAGATGATTTGTTCACTATAGTGTAGCATGATGACCTTTTTCTTAAACAAGTATTTTGTCACAATTCCAAGCATTTTCTTGCAAAGAACAGCTTGAAATATCAAATATAATACTAAACTATATTGATGAAAAATCTTGGAAGATTATATCTCTTCCTTCTTGCAGCAGAAATTAATATTTCAGATAGACTGTCAGATATTTATGCTCTGAAATTATTTATTGCATAGTCATGGTAATATGAAGTCCATTTAGTCAAATTCCTCTGTTTCCCCAAACAAGGTGGTATTGCCTGAGATGAGGGGTTGCAGTTTAGTGAGTTGTGCATAACTTTGTGCCAAGTCTATCCTTTTTCACTCTTTATTCATGGACACTGGCTGTAGTTTTCCCCTGTTCTGCCTCCATCAGAGAGCCATCAGGTTCTCCAGAGCCTGTTGGCTCAGCAGTCAGTGTGTGTCTGCCCACAGCACAGCAGAGCCAAGGAACGGCACTGAGAGGTCACCGCGCATGGAGCTGCCGAGGCAGGCGATACTGCAAATCTTGGATACCTCTCCATAGCCCAATGAATCATACAGAAGGTAAAAAGGTCTTTAGAGTCTGCTGATCCTTTTACTATTGAGTTATATATATTCCAGAGTAGTCATATTCCAAAATCATCCAAAAGATACTCCCAAGTCTTGTTTTATATAATTCAGATTAACTTGAACTAAAAATAGCACATTGGAAATTAGCATTTTGTTATTATTTAGATCAATCCTCCATTTTTTTTTTCATGATTACAATACCAAATCCACATTTAAATTCAGGGAGTTTTTAAAAGTTATTAAGTTTTATGGACCTACAATCAATTCATTTCCCTTCATATTCCATATTAGGTTTTTTTCCCCAGTAAACTTTAGGAAAATATGAAACCAATAAATTAAAAGTTTATTAAAATAGACAACCAATCAGATTTGTAAGCAATCTTCACTTAAAAAATAAAATTATGGAATTAATTTAGAAAATAATTATAAAGTGTAATTAATCTGACTGCATGCATTATTAAATAGTAAATTAAAGAAATGTAGAATAGACAGCTAAGAAAACCTTTGCTAATTTTCTCCTGTATAAAGAAAAATTTCATAATATAATTCTAAATTTAGAGTATTCTGATTTTAGTTCTTCTAGTTTCTAGAACAAAAGAAATTATTTCTGTCATTTAAAATCTGTAATTAATTTTAGATGTAAATATGATTTTTTCCATATTTTTTCCAGTGAGAAAAAAATATACCTGCAGCTGAATCTGTAAAACCTGTTGATTTCTAATCATTTGGAAAAGTGCTCTGTCCTTATGGTTCTGCAATGAATTCCATAAATTTATCAAGCAACTCCTTTCCATATAATCCACCTGTGACATTGTATGACTTTATGTGGTCCAGCTTTCTTCTCCCTGTGGTCTGTTAATATCTCACCCATATATATAAAAAAAAGATAAGAACATTGAATTGGCTGATAAAGATTCTATAATCAGTTCATTTCTACTGACAGTATCCAGCTCAAAACTACTGTGTGCTGCTGATGCATAGTAGCAGGAGCAGTTTGTTATTTCTGCTATGGTTCCAGCTCTTTCAAGAGGAGAAAGAAAACTGCTTTAATCAAAAGCTGAGCATCTTAGGATTTACTTGGAGACCTGATTCTTTGAAAAGTCTTTGATTCTTTGAAAGAGGTCAGAGTGACATTCCACTAATGGTTTTCCTTTCTTCCACTTGACAGAGCAGCTAGTCTGTCTTGTAATCAGACTACTAATAGGACAGGAGAAATCAAAGCAGTTTAGATGCCAAAATGATGTTTAGATGCCAAAATGGCTTACCTGAAAGCTGAAGTATTTTATGAATGGCTTCTGTAAATATCCATAAAAGAAGTGGTAACTATGGGCTTCAATTCAGGATCACTTTGTTTCAGAGGTTTGGGACTCAAGAATAAGTTTACTCTCAGACCCTTGGAACTAATCTTGCAATGTCCAGCCTTCAGATATTTGTTTTGTTTTTGCAATCTTCCTCAAATTTGCTGCACTGCACAATTACACAATAGTTAAGGAAGTGATTTGCACCTTTACTGAGCTAATTAGCTTTAATTCAAATAGACATACTCATGAAAGATTTACCTAATTCAAATGGCATCCCTTCTATTATTATAATAGTTAATGTTATTATTAATAATTAATAATTTATTATTACTATCATTGTTGTTGTTGTTGTTCCTGTTATTACTTTACTTTGCCACTCCAAGAGGCTATTTATTGTGTGGTTGCTCTCTGCCTTGTTTCTCTTTTAGGAGCCATGAAATTCCAACATAAAAGAATTAGCTCTACAAAAACCTCTTATTTTTACCTCATGTATTGTTCGCATATAACACTGGGAGATTTTGACCTGCAGTGAGTACTCCTTTTTATCTAATACACGTAATTAAGTCAAGCCAATGGATTACAGATTAAACAAGCAGAGCATTTTATAGGACTGGAAGAACTTTATGCATCTGAAGTCCTACTAGTTTATGCTCGTTGTTTTAAAACACTGATTATTTATTGACAATTTTCAGCTTGAAATGGCCCACGATGAACTAGCAGCTTTAAAGGTCTTACTAATTTGCGCCACTTGAAAACAAATATTTCTTTACATTAAATGCCAAGAAAACATTTCATGTTTGATCATATATTGAAAGGTTACTGGGCTCTGAGTTTTATTTAGTGCATATAGCTGAAATTTATTTGACAATATTATGGTCCTTCTTTTCTATTATATTTCTAATATAAACTGATTTAAATATCAGATCACTTTATAGATCTGTATAATTTTCCTTTGTCTCCCTCTCTTTCTTTTTCTTCCATTTTAAAGATATAGGATTCTCTAATGCATTGAAATTTTTCATTTATTCCAGTTCACACATCAATAATTCAAGAGAGCTACTTCTAAATGCTGTTTCTATATGAAAAAAGTGGTTATTTGAGGTTCTCCCTGACTCTAGCACATATATACAACACACTGAGTGGTAATAGTTAAATAACTGAGGTGGGTTTTTTTTGTCTGTTTTTAAGTTTTACCTTGCCCACCAGAATTCTGTTTAGATTCTTTGATCTCTTGCTAATACATCAATATAAGATTTGCATTCATTCTGTCATCCTTCCTTTCGCAAATTAATTTGAAAACACAAGAGACAAGCTATTTAGAGAATCTGACTTTCTCAGTATAGCTATTTTCTCTCTTTCCCTCTTTCATTTTGTCTAAGCATTCATTTTTGAAACACTATGGCTAATATAGATATATTTACATCCATTAACTAATCCAAGTACTATGAGAACCTGTCAGAATTTTTGTTTTGTTTTGCTTTGTCTTTTTGTTTGTATTTTGTTTGCTTGATTGGGGTGTTTTTTGGTCTTGATTAGATTTTTAGATGGCAGAAAGAAGAAAAGAATGTCATGATTGTTGGTAAATAAAAAGTTCTGCATGAGTGGTTTTTAATAGCTTATCATCAACATATATTCGAACTGAGTAATTGCTGCATAAGAGAGTGACTCTGAACCAGCAGGTGCCCCTAGGCAGTACTTTGTTGAGGAATGTCACTGTGACAAAAAGTGCTGGACATATAATGCATCATCAGCATTTGTGCTATAGGCATGTCATAGAGGTGGATAGGAATCACCAGGGTGTGGTAAACCTGAGTGTGCCAGTGACATCTGAGTGGTATTAGATGGATAGGGGGCAAGCAGAAGGATGAAAAAGGCAAAACACAAAGAAACCAAAAAATTGAGAAAAACAGCTTTTACAATGAAATGGAAATTACCTTCAATGCTGCAGTGCACCACTGACTTTGACAGCTGAAGCAGCAGCAGAGAGAACATGGCAAAGATATTGGTTATAGCAAATCTTTTGCAAGAAGCTAAATCTGTTTGATTCTCCACTGGCTATATTAATCAGTGCTCTTTCAAAAAATTAGATTGAACAGAAGAATAGTTTCTTAAGGTAGTAAGAAATTATTTGAAAGTCTAGATTTATGTGTGTGAATGTGTGTCAACATATTTGTGAATTAATAAAGCATGAGAGTTAAAATAATTGTGTACTTTTTGCTCATTGGGCTTGTCCTGGTTTCAGTCAGGACAGAGTCGAACTTTTGGCTGTAGGTATGAGAGGGCTGGGCCTGGAGCCCTATGGGCATGTCCTGGTGTTATTCTACACCAGGTACATCATTCCTGGGGGGCAAAAGTAAGGCACTCCTGCTTCTGGGGAGAGGGGCATGACTTGGGGTTGAGAAAAGCATGGTGGGAGTGGGAAACACATCAGCCGTTGTATGTGGTTGCCAGAGGGCCCAGGTAAGTATTTTGCTAGTCAATCACCCCCTCCTTTTGTATACTTTTGCAATCAGTATTGTTGCCCTTACTGCTCATTTTTCTTATCTCATTGCTGCTTCCAGTAAATTTCACTTATCTCAACCCATGATCTCTGCATTTTGCCTCTCAGAGGATGATGGGAAGGGGAGCAGTTTGTGGGTTTCTTTTCAGTGGTAGTACTAAATAGGGGGATACCGTTCCTAAACCATGATAGAACCAAAGGCTGTGTTATTCTAAATAGGAAAAAAAAGTTTTGTAATTAATATATCTGTTCACTTTATTTAACTTTCCCTTACTATTTACTCTATATCAAAACTATAAGCTTATGTATTAGGATTAATTTAGATTTATATACAGACCAGCTTGCTCTTCCTCTAATTACATTTCCTCCTAAACCTTAATTTCTGAAAATTTTTGTTTACTATTTCATTGAGCTATCAAAGCTGAGGAGAGCTTATGTGGTCGTTACTGTAGGTACTAAAAAGAAAACTTTGATATTTTACCACTGGGAAATAGCATTAAATATAATTTACATTTAGATACTTGAGTGAAATGCCTTATATAAATAAGTTCTGTTAATAGTGGAACCCTGCATAGCTCTAAGTCTCTGGATCTTGTGTTTAAAATATGCTTCTTCTTACTTCTATTGCTTTCACATTTCATTTTGAAATAAAAATCATACTTTACGTTACCGAATGTGAAAATTTGACAATTTCGTTATAGCACTAAGATGAAAAAAAAATAACACATTCACAGGCCAGATTCTACTCTCATGATTAAGCTTTCCTTTATATGAAAGCATTTGTCTTTATAATGTAGCTCAAGGCCACAGTTTCTACATCAGTCAGGGTATGGTGATGTTTAGTGCCAGCTGCTTGCAACAGGGCGTGTTTAACAGAACTGGCAGTGACAGCCGTTACTGTCTAAACTGATGTTCCTGAATTGCTTTGAGCCCCTCAGCACTATGACAAGTAACCTAAGCTGAGAGTTTTTCATTACTTTTATGGAGGGAAAAAGCTGAATGCAGGTGTTCACTCACAACCTGAGTATTCCGACAGCAAACATGAGCTAGGTCACAGTTACTGTGGGGAGTGAAGCACTTCATAGAGTGTGCCAAGCTAACGCAGCATGTGAGAGATTTGGGTCCAGCATGCTTCCCTGTCCATACTCCTGTCTGAAACTAATCACTCATAAATGGAACAGACTCTGTGTGCAGGAATTAATAAGTCACACAAACCTGTGCTGCTGGGCAGTTTTAGCAGGGAGTTATATGTCCATGTACATGAGGTTTTTCACATCTGTCAGCTAGCACACAGATTCTTACGTGAGCTCCAGCAGCTGGGGCATCAGGCAGATATCCAATTCTCTCTGAAGGCTTGTGCCTCTGCTAACCAATGAATGCGTTGCACTCACCCAGGCACATAATATTTTTTCATTTACAGTAGTTAAAACATTTATAGGCTATTTGCCTATTAAAAACATGGGCTATTTCTACAGCTTCTGGTTGCCAAGAATTAGCCTACATTTTAATGGGGTTTAGACTACAAGTGTCAGAGGATAGAGGTGGAAGGAAATAGCTTTTACTAGCAGATGACGAGGACTGTGGTATTTTGAACGTGTAGCCTGGCTGTCAGTGAGGTGATCAACTGACACACACTGAGCTGCTGTAGTGGAGCACTACTGCCAACTGAAAGCTTTGAGAGCACTTTCCTTTTACTGAGAGGCTTTCCTATTTTAAAAAAATGCAGTGTTCTCACTGAGAATGTATCTTGGGTATAACATAAGCTGACACACTACAGTTGAATGCAATTACTGTAACCAGACACAATGCAGCCAAAATACCATAGTCTGTGCTCCTTGTTTAAATATCTATCAATTATTATGTGGATCTTGCAGCAACATCCAACATTTTTATTTTTGAGATTAGGTCAGTCTGTGTTAGTAATTTCAGCTAAATTAGATTCAAAAATAAAGACAAAAGAAAAAAAAAATAAATGCATACAGAGAAAAATCCAGGAACTCAACTTCTCAGCTTTAATTCTTGAGTTCTAGGGATTCTTTCTCTCTCTCTCTCTCTCTCTTTTTTGTTTTTTCTTTTTTTTTTTTTTTTTTCCCCTTAGTGTGATATACCTTTCTGCTGGAAAAAGGAGGCTTAATTTTGGGTGCCTGAAATAATACCAAGGGTTATCTGAACTCTGAGTTTGCTGAAGGAGACATCTTGCTTCTTCCAAATGAGCCCCTAAAGATATTATTACATCTTCCCTCCCAAACTGCTCAACATTGTCTGTTGTAACAATCCAAGTCTGCTAATAACCAGGACGGGGAGTAAAATTTAGAAGGAGAATACTTTCCCTTTCTAAGTCTGACTTATGCTCCTGCCACACAATACAACTCATGAACTTCTTTCTCCCTGGATACAACTGAAAGAGAGCAATACATGAAAGCTGTTAGAAAAACTCAGAGTATTGTGCAGATGGCATGTAATAAACTGAATGGAATGAATGCGAAGGAAGATGTAATTAGAGGATTAACTGACAGAAAATAGATGAAGTAATGGTTTATGCGCAGTCCAAAGATGCTTTTAACTAGATGATAATCTGGATGAGGGAAAGAAAAATGAGAAGAAAGAGGAGGATAACTTCAAATAGACATTTTATAAGTCTTGAGATTTTGAACGTAACAAGAGGAGAGAATTCCTTCTTTGGGATTGTAAATGTGAGAAAATCAATATAAGGATACCGGGAAAAATAGATTCTTTTGGAGAGTGAAAAGTAAGTGAATCATCTACAAAAGGATTTTATGGAATTATTAGAGAAAAAAGAAATGGAGGAACATGTTAAGGTCATACATTCATAGGTAAAGAGACAGAAGCTTAGGGAACAATTTGACAAAAAGTTGAAATGTATGGAGGAAGGTTGGAGTGATGTAAATAAAATCTAGGTAATGAAAAGTGAAGTCAGAAAAATAAAATAATGGTTTTTAAAGAACAAAAAGGAACAAGAAAAAGAGATCATCCAAATCAAATAAAGGACCACCAGTGCTTCTGATTTAGGATGATATATTAGAGTTACTTCATTCAGCTTTCTTTGCATGGAAGCAGCATTCAGATATTCAGTTTAACCACTGTGTCCCAGAATGGCAGAACTGCAAAGGTGGAAATGCCATGAATGTCTAAAGAGGTCTCACTGTCATAGAGTGGGATCTCGCTTCTGTGAGAAAACCCAAAATGATGCTGATAGGTCACTTACGATCTAATGTGCAAATATCTATTCAACTTAATTAGACATTCAGAAAAATTTCTTCTCAGTCTAATTATGAACCATTAAAAACCTATTCACATGCATCACAGATAGTCAATGTATATAAAGAGAATAACCTTCTTCTACAATGGGTAAGGAAAAATTTCTTTCTGTATCAGAAAAATTACATCTCATTACTATTTCATTGAAAAAAAAGCTGAGATGCTGTATTGCTACAGGTGAAATTGCCCTCCCCCAGCACTAACCTAAGTGATGATTGAAACGTGTTAATGGACATTTGTACTTTTTATTTTGTTAAAATTTAGAAGTATATTAAATCAGTTTGCAAAAAGAAAATATATGTTATGTTGCATACTGATACAGTAATTGAGTCAATCAATTATTTAAAGAAGCGAAAATAAGAAGAAAGTACTGATTTCCAAAGAAAACAGATATGATCTTCTGTTCATGACTTAAAGAAACTTTTTATATCTTGCAAGTCATAGAGTTTTTTTGTTCTTATTTGACATTGTGAAACTTGACATTAGTCAGGAGTAGAAAACAAAATTTATATAAGCAATTTGAGTCTTTGAGATATTTATGATCCAGACAAACCAGAAAAAAATAAACCCAAATGTCACTGTTAGGGACACGAAAGAACCACACACACCATCAGGTTGAAGTGAGGAAAAAAGAAGAAGCGAAGTTTATTATGATTTGGGTTTAAATAGGATTTGGAATTTGGTCAAGGATTGGTAGATGAGAGGAACACCTCTCTGATCCCAGTGGTCAATTCAGAGGTCCATCACAGAGAGCTATGCAAAAACAATCCACTTGTTTATGTTACATGTGTGAGAAACTACAGTTCAAGAATGTAAACAATCAGAAGGCTAAAGAATCAGGGCGACACCCAAATATTCCATTTAATTTTTAAGGTAACACATATCCCTTTTAAATGTCCAAATGTTCAAATCTAAAGCACATGAATAGCTTAATGCATTTTTATTAGACAAATCATGAGATCTTCAGCTCAGCTCCTAAATCCTCTTCTTCATTAGTTGAATCTTGCTCAATTTTGAAAGAAAAAAAATACAAGATAGAGTGATTTCTTTGGTATGAATTTTGAAACCTGCAGTTGTACATATAGAGGTCTTGCATAGAATATAGAACCCTTGGATTTTTCATGTTTCTGTTTTGGAGTGAGATTTTTTTGAGCATCTCTTCTTTCTATGTACTTTTCTTAATATGTGGATTGATTATACCCTGAATTCTTGTGCATGAGAAAAAAAGGTACTAGATTAAACAGATCAGAAGGGAAAAAGCACAGATCCCTTTCAGTCGGAGATGGACACATAAGCCTTAAAATTTAACACATACTCTATTCATCTTTCTCCAGTCAGGATTCGACCATAAGACAGATAAGTATTGAAAGCTAACTGAACAACAGGTTGGAGTACAAAGTTATCTTGTTTGTCTTAGCCTTAGCTAAGCTTGGCTTCGTTGCTAGTACTGAGGAGTAACAAAGCAACAACACAGAGGAAGAGCTTGATTTAATGATGTTGGAATGATGAATGAGCAATTCATCTAAAGCTTCCTTTTGGTTGGGAGAACAGTCTCAGACCTGTGTGTGAACTACTCTCTGGGCAGCTGGATAATAGGTCAAGGCAATGTCATTCCCTTCCTGAGTTAGAAACAGTACTTTCTGTACTTAGGGGAGATGTGTTCCTTCCAATGGAAGCAAGAAATGCCATACACATGAGTCAGCCTTGAGTGTCCAGGTGGTGCCATTACTCAGTTTTTGGACACTGTGCTACAGCATATTCATGCACTCTTTCAAACACTTCACAGTTGTGTAAAAGGGAAACATCTCTTCACATTTTTCCTTTCGAATTTTTAAATTACGGACATTAAAACTACTTTTTGAGCCAGACACTTTTAAACAGTTTTAATTTCCCCTGATTTTTTTCAGATGCTCCTATGGTGTGAGGAAGTATTAGATTAAAATAAAGTAAACAGTAAAAGTTACAGAAGCTTTACTCTTACTGAAAGGAAATAAAAAAGTAAAAGAGATTTCTGTCTCTTCAGTGTCCAAGTCCATTTTCCAGCAAGTTTCCATGTTAACATCTTGGACACAAGGTTTCTGAAATGAAACAGAGTTCAGCTGACATACAAAACCCAATAATTTTATTGCTTTAAAAGCAATCATAAACAGGAAAAAGATACTGATAGCTTTTATTTTGGAAATATACTCATTCTGATAATCTTCAGTATAGTTGAAGTCCTAAGAATCTGAACATACCTTAATTAATTCTCTCCAATATACAAAATAATATAAATACTGTTTTCTTTTTTAGCTTAATAAATGTGGGTTTACCTTGGCTGTATGCCATGTGCACACCAGACTCTTCCATAACTCCCCTTCTCCTCAGAATGGGGGGCTAGAGAAAATTAGATTGAAAAAGGAAAAAGCCAAAACTTTTAGGTGAAGATTAAGGCAGTTTAATAAAACAAAAGCAGATGCTTGTGCATGGAAGCATAGAAAAACAAAACATTTGTTCTCTACTCCTCATGATTAGGCCATGTGCAGCCCCTTCCTGGGAAGCAGGGTTTCAGTATGTGTAGCAGTTGCTCTGAAAGACAAATGGCAGCCACAATAAATAACGCTCCTCTCTCTTCATCCTTTCCCTTCATTCTTATATATGAAGGGAAGTCATATGCTTTGGAACATCCCTTTGGTCCATTTGGGTCAGGTGTGCTGGCTGTGCCTCCTCCCAAGATCTTGCTCACACCCAGGCTGTTGGTTAAGGAAGGAATGTTGGAGAGACAGCCTTGGTGCTGTGTGAGCACTGTTTATCAGTAGCCAAAACCCTGGTGTGTCATTAACAGCTCTCTGTCTACCAATGCAGAGCACAGCACTGTGAAGGCTATGAGGAAAATTAATTCCATCTCAGCCAGACCCAATACAATAACAAGCAGGATACTGAATCAGCATAATTATCTCCATATCAACATCTTGCAAAGCTGCAAACGGGAAAATTTATTCATGGTCAATGGCTGGAGTTCAACCTTAGTTAAAATTCTCTAATTTCTATAGACCATTTCTGGATAGGCTATTAGATTTTTCTTCTTGTTAGGTACTCTTGCAAATTCCTTCTGAATTATTCGTGTAATCCATGACAACAGTTTTCCAATATTGCTATGAGAAGTAAATCTTTTCTTATTGTTGCTGTACAGTGGGCTCCTGTACGTCACTTGTATTTATTGGAGCAAACCTAAAGAAGGAAAAAAGCCTCAGAGTTTTCTGACAGACAGTGGTAATTCTGACTATTTTATTGACTATCCTTAACACTGTTGCTTTCAATGTCTTTTAAGTCTGTGAAAAAATGATGTAATTACTTTGCTTATATTACCAAAAAACCCTGAAGAGGCCTCATTCTGGTAAAGCATCATTACCCTCCAGTACACATGCTTTAACTCTAGCTCTCAGCTGTCTATCATACTTTATCCATTTTGAAAAAAGTATTTCCCAGTCTCTGAACAAAGAGTTTAAGCAATGACTCATGTTGTAAAACTTTCACAAAAGCTTCAGAATCACATAGCTACATTAAATTTGCTGGTTGAACCTTGATTGAAATCATTATTTGTTTTACTGAAGAAGCATTGGAAACACCTAACATATTTATTGCTGAAAACTCAAAAACAAAGTAAAGAACATTTAGAGATTCAGATAAGACCCTCTAAGCCTACAAAATAGTCAGCATGATTAAATATTCAGAACAAATTTTTAAATGGAAAAATCCAGATGATAATTGTATCTAGCTCTAAAAAGCATGCAAAAGCATGCATCATTAAAAGTACTAAAAAAAAATCATAAAAACAGATTTCTGGGTTGGCATAAATTCAGGATAGAGATAAGTGAGTTTATCAGGGACAAATTGTAGTTGTGGCTGCAACAAAGACATAAGAAAACTGGAATTAAATTTTTAGTGGCACTTTTTACTCTTACTATTTAAATGTTTTCTACTGTCTAATGTTTCCTCTCTTGTATATTTTCCTATCCTCTTTGGGCAAGATCTTTCTTGTACTCTCATCCCACACAATAGCTAAAAGAAGCTCTTTGACTTGGAAATGCTCAGATCCAGTTGCAATACAATCTATTACTAATTATAAACTTGACCTCTTAAGTTAAAAAGAGTTTGCAATATCCATATTGCCTCCTGCCTCCTGCTGCATGTGAAAACTCAACATCCACAGTGCTTTGTTTCTAAATAAGCAGACCTTTCACATGCTGGAGACTTTGGATGATCAAAAATAACGATTTTTAGTGTCCCCATTTTCTTTAGAAGGATTTTGAGGAGTGCTGAGTTACTTTTTGCTGTGATGTGCATTATTGTACTTGTGAGGAGCAGCAGCATAAAAAATGACTATGTCCACATTTGAAAAGTTGCTTGTGGTTATGAGGAAGACAGTAGAGAGCATCAGGCAGAATACTACTTATATTTTTGCAAATAACTACATTTTGCCACATTGTTAAAGTAACATAGCTTTGCATTGTATCTGCTTAAGGTGACCCCATAACTAAACCTTATACTTTGAAGTCTGAAGAGCTGAAAACAGTGAAAAAGGCTTTTATCATGTCTCCTTATTCTAGAGCAAGTCAGGAAGCTTGTATCACAGCTGTGGAGTTGTTGTCAAGAGTGCTCTCAGTGATACCATGAATTCTACAAATGTATTCTAGTACCTCACTGGACAGCACCACTAGTGTTATTCATTAAGTTTTTCTTACAATAATTCCTTCAAAATCTTAAAAAGCTGTAGCAGTAAAAAAGGAAGGAGCAAGGATAGCAGAACACAGTTTAATGCCTGAAACGTAATGGTTAATTTTTATTTCATATTTTCTTACTTAATTTCTGGACACAGCAAAATTGCATCCTATATTCTTCTGCAGCCAAAGTGCTTTGATGCAATGCAAGGGAGTGTATGTGAGTGTGTGTATGTGTGTATAAAAACTGTTTTAACAGTATTATTACTTGTTTCACAAAACTTTAATTATCATCTATGGGACAGTTAATCTTCAATAAATAAGATTTGAATAATCCAATGGTAATTATTTTGCCTACGTACCTCATTTAATAAAATCTAAATTAATCCGAGTGGCAGTTTAAACATTTCAGCATTTGCTTGTTTTCAAACATGTCCTGTGGTTACTACTGATGCTGCATTAGTGCCAAGTAAATTTACTGTGCAGAGCCTGAAGGATATTCACCCAGTTTTAGTGCAAAGTTTTAGTCTTGGAGACTATCTTCTGCATGAGGTGGGATGGGAAGAGACCTCTGTCAGTTCTTAAGGTTTAATATGGTTAGTGACCAAAAGCATCACTTTAAGCCTTTCTCCCCAGGTATGGATGTAAGATGAATATCAAAGTGTTTTAAAAGTTTTCATCCCGGTGGGAATCCCTTCAGCCCAAATCTATGGAGTTACACATACCCCAGAGAAACCAACCACAGTGATTTTCTGGGGAGTTTTGAAAGAGGCAGTAGTCACGGCTCCCGTGGCACACACCCTCATTCAACTTGGTAAGTTCTGGAAATAAGCACCTCAAATTTAGAGACAAATCCTGTTTGTTCTACAAGGTTATCTTCTCTAGCGACTACATTTAAGTTAGAACATAGGCTTAGAGACCTGTGTCATGCAGCAGATGTAAAACATTGTCTGCAGGCAAAAGCAATGTTATCTTACCTCATTTATTATAGTCTGCTGACAAAATAATGGAATCTAGGCAACTCAAATGTTTATCTTGTTAAATCTAACTTTCTAAGACAGACAACTGAATCTAAATTCAATTCATCTAGGATGTTTCCTTACCTTCCTCATACAGCCTTTCTAAAGTATTCTTAAAAATGCCTGCTGAGAGGGTTTTCTGAAGTATAAATTAACCTTCTCTTCAATTTGAACTCCTATTTCTCATCTTCTCAACCACAGGTATAGCAAGCAGATTAAGCTTCCTTTAATACTTAGGCTGTTTCAGGGTCTCTCTCTTGCTCTCTAGAGTACAGGAGCTCAGTGCACACAGTCACGGAGCTTAGCTGTTCTCTCTCAACTAGGTACTGTCACTGCACACATTGCTTACTTTCCTAAAATCCTAAAATAATAGAACATTTTGAAGATAAGCAAGTCCCAAGTGAATGTACAGTGCCTTTAGAAACCTCTCAATATTCTCTTTTTTCTTTGAGTTTTATATGGCTGAATGCCATGCAGTGCTGTACATTCTGTGCTTTACTCATCATTCCCACACCTTGACACTGTGCTCAACAGGTATTATAACTTTATTAGATAATAAGTTTGCAGGCTGCAAAACTAAGCCTCTGTCACATAACTGAAGGAGGGAGATCTCAGAAATGGCCCACAAAACTGCACTTCTATCAGCTTCTTCAGAGAGTATTCTGGACACAGGTCATTCTTGTTAAAAGTACTTAAAAGGAAAGGGCACCTTGAAGCTATCCATGCTGTAAAGTACAGGAAAGGTGTATCCACACAAATGGTATATCCACACAACACAGCACTGACTGAGTGATGTTAGCAAATAATAAGATAAACCAGTAATTTCCACAGTGAATGTGAAACAAATCCATTTTTTGCTAACAAATGCTTTTATTATTCCTCCATGCTAAGAAAAAAGGACATAATATTCAGCTGTTATACTACTGGTTTTTAAATGACAAGTGTTCAGAATAAAACATTTGAACATATAATTAAATAAAATTTTGAACATATATACATATATATTCCTTTATTTGATCAGCTTGGAGGCACAAAATTCTGTCCATGCCTAAAGCAGATGACACGAAGGACTAGGTTAAATTCTATACTGCCATAAATCCACTGAGTTTGCAATAGGCTAGGTTTTTGTTATTATTTAATGGGAAAATAAACCTTTACACTTGAATTTGTGAAAGGGAATGATAAGAGGGTTGTACAGGTCAGTTTCTTATTAATGAAACAGAGATCCTTTCAACTCTGAGCTACTCAGATGAATTTGAAGGACAGAAGTAACCAAAAGTCATTAACATCTGACAGCTAGGTGATGGCCTGTGTAAAATGTGTTGGTACTCTCAGCCCAGTACATAAAACATCAGAATAATTGGTGTTAATTTGCACCCCTGTTGGCATTCTTAATGCAGAGGCCAAAGATTGAATGGGCATGAAAATTAAACTATCCTGTCATCCATAAAGGTTCTTTCAGGTCAGAATTGAAGTGCATTAACAGGATCCTATAAAAGAATTTGCACAGTCAGTGTTGGGGCTGTAAGTGTTTGGTGAATAAGCCAAAGACTTTGTGACTGAATTCTCCAGATACTGGTAACACTGAGCCTTTTTCTTCTATGTTTTATTTATTTATTTATTTGAGAGAGAAAATAAATTTACATCAGAAATACAGTGGTGGCAGGTTGACCTCCATATCAGGTGCAAATTATTGTATCAGTGTCAGGATGTGTGGAGAATGACTAATGTATTTTTACAGCTGAGAAACCATAAATGGTATGTTGTACATCTATGCTGATGGAAAAAGAATTGACCATGTGGCTAATTAGCCTTATTTATGTTATCCAGAGTTAACTTCTAGGGTAACTTTTAATTTTGGATTATCAATCTGACAGTGCCACAAGTTTTAAGGTTTTTTCAATTTAATGCAATCAGTATTTAACACCAGGCATGCCTGTTCCTTTCAATCTTAGTTGCACATAAGAATAAAATTTGCTGTTAAATCAGAGAGGCATGGGAGATATTGAAAAGATGAATGCCTTCACCTTGCCAACTGGCAGAAAACCTGTCTGGGGAGATTTGAAAAAACTTCTGCAGTTATGTGACTCTCCTGTCAGGGAGAGGAGATTCAGAGTGGGTAACACCTCAAATTCTTTTGGCGTAGTTTGTTCACTGTTTCTCAGGTCTAGCAGCTATCCACAAGAAATAAAATAAATCCTCTGAAGATTTAATCATACGTTTAAATTTGCTTTGGTCTAAAAGGAAGGCAATCCTGAGTGAGCTGCAGCCGTTAAGTAATGCGGATGTGGCTTTCATGTGCAAATTTCTTTTGACTCAGTGAAACAACAGCTCCCAGAGTCTGGACTGATGTCCACACAGCCGGGCCTGCATGTGAATGCAAATAACTTCATTATAGGCCAAATCTCCGTGCACCAATGAGCTGTACAGGACACTTGCAGTGATACCAGCTTTGTGTGCAGCTTTCTTGCTGTTTCTGTTTCCTGTCTGAAAATAAGTGGCATCTTATCCGTTGCTAAGCAGCAGAAAAGGGGTCCAGTGTGGCAGGGAAGCAAAACTTCTCTTTTTGTTAGTGTATTCCTTTCACCCAGACAATTGATAACTTTTATATTATTCCTTTCTTCCATCATCTTGAATTTCACAACAGCCGCCTCAAAATTAGTCTGAATTCTGTTCAGCTTGCTGTACTGATGGACTCCTTGGATGCACCTAGCAAACAATATATTCATTGACAGTGGTAATAAAGAAGACCAGTTATTTTCATCTAAGTATAATACAATCTTTTATAGGAAATATTGAAGGAAAATATAAAAAGCATGAACAATACTTTATGTATATTTTTACCCTCCTAGCTCAGAGATCAGTACCTCTGTAGTGTCTGTAAAGAGAGTTCCAGATAAGGACTCCAAGCTTTTGTTTAGTTTAAGAGACAGGTTCACGAGTCTTTTTAATTATGCCACACAAGTAGAGCACTTTAACAGATTGGATTAAGAGTACATCCTGCGGAGCTTCTTAGCAGTTCCTGTAGCTAAAGATCATTTTTAGGTGAGGTGGGAAATGTGAATTTGTATCACAGCACTGAGTAATTGAATTTGGATTGCTCAAAGCATATGGCTGTCATTCCCAAAAGAAGGTTTTATCTCCTACTAGGGAGATTTTAGGCACTGTGCACAACTGGTGACTTATGGACAGCAGGTACATTGACAGGATATTATAAACTTTGTTCAGAATCCTAGATTTAAAAAACCCAAGTCTATGTCCCATTCGAATGACTGAAATCCTCAAATCTCTGCTTCACTGCTTCCTCTTCTGGCCTACAAACCTGTGGAATGTTCAAGGACTAGTGCAGTGAGGCATAGACAGACAACTAATCGTTCTTTACAAGCAGAAGGACTATTTTCCCATGGTGCAGGTATTTAATTTTAGACACAGCGAAGAAACAATACGTACATGAGAATTTGCAGCTGAAGATGATTTGCTTTTTGGGTTACTGATCACTGAGAAACCCTCTCCACACAGGAAGTTCTGCCTTTGTACCAGAAGCAGAACTTTTTCCCTGTATTTTGCTATAGGTGTTGCCTGACTCCTTTCGCAAGTCTATCCTTTTGAGAATATAAATGCATTGCTTTATCAACCCTAGCCTATATGTGTTTGAGTGCAAGAGGAAGAGTCCACATATACTTTTTGGCTAAAATATTCTTCTTTAAGAGTATAAAACAAAAAAGAAAATCCATCAATATTTCTCTTATGGACATTCTCTTGTTTCTGCTGAGTAAAGATTTACACCTAAACATGAAATTCAAATAAAAGGAAAAAGAAGATCCCTCAGCACACTTAAAAAAAAAGTTGGGTTTTCCATCCTACACAATTAGATAAGTAACATCAACTGCAATGCACAGATGGATGTAGGTGTTTGAGGGCCATTAGTCAACCAAGAATTTCCTCAAATGAATCACAATTACATGACCACTAATCCGACCATTTTGTGCTGACAATTTATTAGTCCTTAACATTTCTCAATACTTACTGGAGTACTTGCTGCTTGAAGGTGATCCAACACACTCCTCTTGTATATTCCATTCCATATATAAATGGCATAGGAAGCCTGGTAGCAAACACCAGTATCACCTAGTAACAAACACCAGCCCCTGGAAATAGCTCCAGGGAGAACAGGCCCCTGTCTGCTTTCCCACATCTCATGATAAGCACACAGCTATTTTCTATTCCACTACTCTGATGTCCCGTGCTTGAACATATGCTGTTGTCTGTCTTGGGCATGTATCCAAAGAGTGTGCCTGCAGGCTGTATTCTCCTATAACCCTTTGCACATTCGGAGAAATCATATCATCTCATTGGTTTTTCAGATACCACAGTTTTAAGCTGTCAGAACTGACCTTGTGTTACGTTTCTCTTTTGCATTTTTTCTGCTCAGGCTGTCCCAGATCTTCAGGTTCAAGTATGATTGAGTGTACCAGTATGCTTCTGGCACAAAAGAAACAAATTTTCTAGGATTGGAAAAAGTATTATATAGACCCTAAAAATTTCTAGACTGTGCAAATTAAATTTTAAGATATACCAGTCCATCCCCCCAAGAGACGAATTGAAATTTTTGTAGCTGGAGAATCAAGACCGTTCTGATATATGTGATAAACTTATCACACATATCACATTACTTCAGTTTTCTTCAGTTATGTTTTACTCAGTGTACTAATTTGTACTTTTAGTCACGGCTCAGAAAAGGAAGTAGCACTTAAGCCACAGGACTTGTGGACTAGAGCTCCCTCCTCTTTTCACCTCTATCCAGAGCAAATTACAGCACAACTCTGCATCAACTGTGTTTATTAACACAGTGACTGGGCCAAAACAAGTTTATGCCCTCTGCTCCCTGCCTGACATTACCAGGAAGAACAGTCTAAGGTGAGTTGCACAGGGAAGGATCGGATGTAAAAATCCAGTCCTCTGTTATTACCAAAAGATGTCCAATATTTCATATGGTTTCAATGCTTTGTAACTTTATCAAATGTTTTTGTTTGACACGAAAGCTGATTCTGGCTCAGATTGACCACTTGAGGATTTTCTCCAACAGCAATACAGCTGATTGGAGCATCAGACAAAAAATCCCGAAATTATCTATTTTAAAAACTAGGGGAAGGGGAGAGAAAGAGAGTGACAGAGACAGATTAAGTAGAAAGTATCACCACTCCATGGATCCTTTACACATTTTTGCCATAATGGACAAAAAATCATTCAGAACAATGTTTAAGCCATTAACCATAACATTTCAGTCTCTCACAACAATTTATATTTTATTTTCTGTGTTATATTTTTGACATTTAAAAAACATTCAACAAAAATTTCGGTAGTTGTATGTTTGGGGGTATCTGTGCATACATATAATAAAAAATACTAGGAATCATATTAAGTGTATTTCTCTGGAACTTCTAAGTGCTGTCTCTGTTTGTGTGGAAGAATATTTTACTTGATAGATTCCACTGCCATTGAAAGAAATTTTTATCCCAGCAAAGGAATTTTAAGATCTTTGGGCCAAATTTAACAGACTCTATGTAAATCCATTCTATATAAATGGATTAAAAATATATTTCCCATAAAATTATATTTCCAAAAGTAAAATAGGGCCAAAGTAGTTTGTCTTCAGCATTGTTCTAAGTTTCAGATACAATTTTTTAGCAGACATTAAAAAATAGCTTAATCAAATAAGAAATAAAATACATGAAGAAGTCTGAAGTGAATATTCATTTACAAGGGAACAAATACCATCAGAATATGTTCAGAAACATTCCTCCAGGATTTTATATGCTAAGCATCCAAGGCCCATTAGGGAATGCATATGTGAAACAGGTTAGAATAGGTTTTTATTAAATTCTTACGTATTTAAAAAACCCAAAACAACAACAAACACCCAAGAGCAAGAAGAAAAAAATACCCCAAACAGTACATCTCTCATCGGTTTATAATTAATTCATCAGGAACTTGTTTTCTTCATAAAAAGCACAAGACTAGGTAAAGAACTAAAAATGGTCAGATTCTGTGTATTGGCTTGCAGTGGAAAAACTAAAATGTTTTCAAACCATCTCCTGTATGTGAGATAGCCATAGTTGTGGAGGAATTATAGTTATTATATTTATTGTAGCCTTAAAATTTTTTCTCTTCTTGGATCATACAGGAAGATAAAACATGACAGGCCTGAAGAATAATTGATTTGATGGGGTTTTCATTTCCTTACACTCAGAATCACAATAGATACCATAGTAAGTGCTCCATAGATCTCTCTGCCTTTTCTTCAACAGCTCTTGAAGCCTTGTGGTTGTATTAAGGGTAGGGTAGATTTGCCCATATTCTTTACATGTTCTATGAATATTCAGAAGAGTTCAGTCTGTAGAGCTGCCATGATTAAAACTTTCTTGAGCAAAAAATCAGCATTCAAGTGTTGCCTGTAGAAAGAGTGGACAGGAACTTCAGGAAGTTCAAAAAGCAGATGTAAAAAGTCCTGTACTTGAGAAGGAGACATTGAAAACCTGCCAGAACACAGGCCCAGGCAACTGGGTCTAGGTAGCCTTGCTCGTGCAGTGGAGTTGGACCAGAGGACCTTCAGAAGTCCCTTTCAAACTCAACCACTCTGTGATTCTGAGATAAGGACAGGCCTAGGTTTTTCTCCTAATCATGTCTATAGAAATCAAATTTTAATATCAGTCCATGTTAAAAATACAATATAGAGTCTCCCAATGAGAAATGCAGTGCCCCGGATCTTGTAGGACTTCATTTTACAGTAATAATTCAAGTACCTTTTTAGGGAGGGGAAATTTTTGTACAGAGATTATAAAGTTGGTCTTGATGAAAGTTTATCTCCGGCCACATATATCAAATAGAAAGAAAGAAAAGTTGAGTAAATCTCAGACAAATCAAGGCTTAAAAAAGACAGTAAAATAATGGGAACACTCTTTCCTTTTAAGTAAATAATAAGATAAAAATAAAAAATTCTGAGAAAACTTGGAATTTCTATGTCATATTTTTAATCCAAATATTTTCCCCAGTGTATTAGGAATTCAGAGTGAGAAAGAACAATAAAGCTATTGTCAACTTGCAGGGAATTCAGGGCACTATTAAATGAGGATGAATCACAATTTGTTTGAAATGTCTCCCTGACAAGTTAAGAACTGTGTTACAACACCTATTTAAGGACATTGCATTCAGTAAAAACGATCTAAAAGTTTTTATTAAATTCACAGCTCATCACATTTTCTTATGGCTGCATAACACCTTCTCCAGCAGTTAATGTATCTTTATTACCTGAAACAGAGATTTGCCTTTGGCACAGAGCTTGTGTCTATGTTTAATGTTGCGTAACTCAATAGTCCTTCTTGTTTTTTAAAAGGAGCCAATTTTTTTTTCCATTTCTTTTCCATTCAGAGACCAACGTCTTACCATCAAAATTTCTGAAATTACTAATTTGTGTGGTACCACATACTACTTTTAATATTGGCAAATTGTTTTCTAGTTTGATTGTAAGCTCTTTGGAAAAGGAATGCGTGTTTGTTGAGCTCCTACCTCTACCACAAAAACTGTCTTCCAAATTTTTGTCTTAGAGTTACAGCAATGCAGTGGTAGAAATTGCTCTGGTTTGCCTCTGTAAAACAACTTTTACATCCTTCTTCTGTTTCATTATTAAGCCCTATAGGCACCCTTCTGTTTTCTTTTAAAGTTTTAAATAAGTTTTGCTATATTTTTGATATAAAGTGAACAGAAAGATTTATTAAGCAGGTAGCAAAGGATTTCCTCATGAGATGGTAATACTTGAGTGACATAGAATTAAAACACTTAATTTTTAAAAAAATGTAAATAAAATGAATCTTGTCCAATTTTCTCCTGATGTCCTGTATAATATTTAAGTTTCTGGCAGGAAATGAAAGCCCCAAACATTTTTGGATGAAAAGTATTAAATTTCAGCCAACTATGAATATTAGGAAATGCAATTTTGTGACCCCCAGGGAACCCTAGGTTAGAATCACAGGCTCTAGTCTTTTTTTACAGGCTGGATTTCATGGCAAGATACAAAGACCTCCCAAGATGTATCTTGAAGCTACATGCAGTACACACAATGCATTGTTCCTTTTGTAGCTACCCACCTGCAGCCACAGAATCGTGTGCTCACAGAAGTTGGTGACATCATTTCAGATCAGATGTTCTACTGTTAACGTAGGACTAGATATTTTATTTGCAACTGCTCAGTTCTAGCCCTAAAATAAATAAAACCAAATCAAACAAACAAAGAAGCAAAGAGATCACAAAAAATAAACACAAAAATTTAGAAAAAATTAGTCTAAGACAAGGGAGTATTTACAGTGCAGAAATTTCCTTTTAGAAGGAAAAAAATTGGCACTAGAAAACATGTAAAAGGTTCCACATTCTTCTCCATGTAAGATAAAGGATTACATTTCCAGGCTACTTTTTGCATAGACTCATAATAAAAATAATATTTTAATTAAGAAAAATAGATTTCTCCTCTTACATTAGTCCTTTTGACTGCTGAAGTATTTGAGTATAGAGCTACCAGTATTTGGTAATTTGAAGACCAAAATTCCTAGGAGGATTCTCCAAATATTTTATAATTTTATAATTTATATGAATTTTAGGCCTTTGTATTTTTACCTTTGTATCACTAGTTATTAATTCTCTGAAACAGTCAAAAATATACCTACTTACTGAAGATTCATACAACCAAATTGGACAGATATTTTCTACCTTTCAGACAATAATGGACTATCTTTCAAAACCAACATTTCAAGAAGAAAAATTTTAAATCAAAGGAAACAAATATAATTTTCTTGCAGAAGGGAATAACTTTCTTGATTCTTTGCATTATTGCTATGTATGCAACAGCTTCCAGCACATCTTATCAGCATGTCAGAGGTCATTGGCACATACAACTCCTATGGTTGCAGGGACAAAGAACATTCCTGACTCCTTTCTTGTTTATAAAAATTATACGGTTTTTATGTTGAACATTTTTTAAGATTTAAAATACAATGTCAATATTTTTAAAGATATTAAAAATAATAAATATGTCTTTAAACATGCCATTAAAAAAAAAAAAAAAAAGAGAGAGAAAAAAGAGAAACAAAATTCTTTTTTCCATGAGGGTGAGAAGCTTCTTTTTCCTCTTCTTCAGTGCTGATGACAGTTAAGTAATGTATGCAAGTTATGTGAGGATTAGGAGAAAGGGGGAGGAAGAAAAGTTCATTTAGAACAATAGCAGACTTCAAAAATGACAAAACCTAAATGATAACGTAATATTAGTAATACTGAAAATAATATTGTATTAGTTTGTTCTTCCTATCTAGTGTGTCATCTAATATATGTTAAATCACTGTCTGTTTACCCAAGGAGAAACATTATCTCATTTGCAATTGTCTCCAAGTGGGGGAAGGCTGAGGGGAAAAGCTTTTGCCAAATGCAGCCATTTGAATTTCCATGTGTTGCAACTTACCACGTTCTCTTGCTTTTAAACTGTTCCTACATACATACCTACGTATCACAACAGAGGAAAAATTCGTTAAATAAGAAATTGTTTTATAAATTATGGTGGGCTTTTTTCTACATGAATCTGCCTTTGAGAGTTTAGAAGCTGTTGTGTGCCTGAAGTTTGAAAGGAAAAATAGATTGTTTCTGCAGGCTGTCACAGTTTCCTATTTATGGTGGCGTATCACTTTACTACTCCTGCTGACGGCCCACCTGTCTCCGTTGCTCTGAATTGACACTTCAGGACTCAGCACCTACTGTTAGCCACTAAGAAATACTCCCTAAGGCAGGAAAGAGGCAGCAAGCCAAAAGCAACATTTACAGCCAGTTAATAAATGCAGAAACTAAAGCAAACAAATAAACAAAAAAATACCCTGGAAACTCAGAAAAGCAATTACATTCTATGATAAAGAGTACAAGGCAGAATTACAAAATAGACTGATAGAACAGAAACAAAACAATTTTACATGGCACTGGATAAGTTTTCTGTCCTGTTATGATTTGAATAGTTTATTGTCTTATTCTCATCTCTCACTAGCCTGATGCCCATAGTTTTCACGTAAATTATATTGAGTGAAAAACAATCCTTCATCTCTGAGTTCGTTTGTGAACATCAGATAGAACATTAAAAAGACAATTCCCTTTCTATATGGAATTTTTAACCAGAAGTAGAAGGTGCTTTTGAGGTTCATAAATTCATAAATCTTGTCACTTTCCCCTATAAAGTGATAGGGGGAAAAAAAAAATCGTTATCCACTAGGGGGATTTTAAAGCTCAATCTGGTTTAGCACAGATGTATGACCTGACACACTGACTTTTGAAGCAGCTTAAAAGATTTTTCTTGATTTCAGCAGGAGTTTGGGTCACCTATCTGCACAGTACAGAATTCTAATATTACCTGAATGGTAGAGGAAAAAAATCATGTTTATTAAGGTTCTCAGCTTAGCAAGAGCTCAGCGGGAGATGAGAGTCATTCATTCTCAGGCTCACTGGAATATTTTATTTTCCTACCAGCTCCTACTGAACTAGAATACGGTGGGAACTAGGAGCCATCATCTGTGGTAGAAAGCATATTCCAGCTCTTGTAGGTTTGAAGCTTCTGACCTCTACAGATATTTCACTTGTGAGAGATGAGGATGGCTTCCATCTCGATGAGTTTTGCATGCAGTGGAACCTGTGAGCTCGAGTTTGCAGATTTGCACCTGACTAGAGTATATTTAGGTATGCATGTCATCAGTACAAAACAAGACAAGAATCAGACTAGTCTTTTGCAGCAGTAGTGATAAGAGTTGCACAGATTAATTCCTGAACTGAGATAGCTTCTTTTTGGCTACTGTTTTTAGCAAAATGTGGAAGGAATTAATACATACAGGGTCACTAATACATACGTAAGAGGCCACTTTACATCTGAGCAGCTTACTGCTATTATGTCACTGCAGAAGAGAACAGAAATCATGCTGTTTCTCTCAGTAGAAAGCGGAGACTAACAGCACCTGTTCCTGATTTGAAATGAAAAAAGAAAACCGAAATCCCAAAATCCCACCAAACTTGCCTCTTTGCCTTGGTTTTACGGAGGAGAAAAGCTCTAAGCTGTTAGCTGCTGTATGCTAGGTGCTGAAGAGAAGGCTCAGGTGGTGAGCCACCACTTCCTTTCGGATAAGTACCCTTCATTGCATCTTCTTAGTTAATGGTAAAGACAAAACTTAATCTTCCTTTCCTTTCTCCAGGTGGCCACATGGAGAGATTATTTGGCTCAGGTGGGAGGTGGAGCCAATAGCTGCTATTGCCCAGGACAGTAAAGGAAGATCTGAGCAGCTCAGACTCAGCTGGAAGGTGGTGATTACTGGTAAGAGGAAGCAGAGAATAGCTTTTTCACTTGGTTCTTGGCTGTGATTCACCACTGAGTTCATACTGACAGCAAAGAAAGGGCTGGTCAAGATGGTGAGCTGGAGTTTTCTGAAATGTAGAAGTTTCATATTGTCACAGTTCAGTAAATAAGCTAGTGAAAATGCCTGGGCCCAGGGTGGTCCAAATCTGTGGTCCAGGCATGAATTCTGTCACCCGTTCTCTTTTTCAGTGTGGAACTTGCTGGGTCCAAAATATATAAAGAGTCGATGTAAAACTTGATCTGCTCCTGCTTTGTTAGTCCTCTGACTGATTATCTAAATACACAGTTAATTTCTAGTCTGTTTGTATAAGTTTCCTTCAGTGGTAATAGATTCCCTAGTGGTAGCTGTCCTATGAAGGCAACCTTCCCATATGGAAACCTTCTGAAATTAACTGGAAATTGAGTTTTTGTCCTCTGTATTCAGCTATTATAAATTATTTCTTCTACTGATACTATTACTTAAAATGTTCTATGATCTATTTCAGGGCTCTAAATAGCTGAATTTGAATCTGATTTTTATGGATGTAACTTTTTAATAAGCACAGAAATTAGCTTCTTTCTAACTTCTAAATTTGCAACTTGACTGTGACATGATAACAGCAACATTAGGAAATATTAGGTAATTTCCAAGATGCAATTGGAAGCACTGGACATGGTTGCATACACTTGTTCATAACTTACAGAAGCAGCAAAATCTGCAGAGCACACAGTTGTATAGGTCCCTAGAAACCTTTCAAAAAACATCAGTATGATCCAAATAGAGTCAGGATGAGAGTACCAGTAGAATTCTAGTTCCTTATTAGTAACTATTATGTAATGCACATTGAGGAGGAGAAAAAAAAATGAATTACAATAAGACTATCATTATTCCATTTCAGTAAGCTATAACCACTCAGAAGAGGTCTCAGGCATGATTACATAAATATAGAGCTGTGGCCAAAACGGTGTGCAGCCCTCAACATGTCTCAGTGACACTACAACATACTTCTGGTACGTATCATCGTTATGGGGCTTCTGGGATGGTTCCCAAATGAAAAATCCTCCACAGCAGGTGAGAGTCACAAGATTGACTTTGTCAGTGGTGAGTCAGTTTTGCTGTGGCACAGTGTTAGAGAATTTGCTGTATAAAGGTAATGAATTGAGATTACAGTACTGATTTGCTCACTCCAGTGTGCATTTGCCAGTCCATTTAAACCATGCATTTCAGAGCTACTGTGGTCATAATAAATGTACTGTCATTGCCTTATAAAATAATGTCAGCAAGCATAGACAAAATGGTTCTGAGAGTCAGCTGTTCTTAATGCATACTGATTGCAAATGCCAGTTTGTGAGGGGGAGCAGTGTGTAGGGAGCTAGGCACAAGGCAAAAAGAGAAACAGTGAAGACTCTGAAACAATGAAGCTGACATTTAAATCAGTGATAACCAGATCAATATTGCTGAAGCTTTCCTACAAAACAGAATGAAAATTTTCTTTCTCCCCATATACTCAAATTACATGACAGCAGCCCACAGGTTTTAAAGAGAAACAATTTCAGGTAGGCCCCAGTGCATGGCTCTTGTCCCATACATTGTTTCTGCATACAAATATTTTACCATGTTACTGTCTGCAATCAACTGCTCAATGGCCCATTTAGAGAAACAAAAATCAGAAAGGAATTCATCCAGTTAAGGCAGCTTATAAGTAGCATGGTTCAGGTATTAAATATCGTTTGTCATGAATTTGCTGGAGATGTTGCGGTCTCCAAGCCTGTCTGGCATTCATTACAGTTCTCCAGTTGCAGTAAATCTACAAAGTCAGATTCACAGACATCCCTTGTTGTGATCTTTTAATTTACAGGACAATATTTGGCAAAAGTATATGGGTGTCTCAGTGAGACTTTTCAAAAATGGATTCCATGTCCTACCACATGCAAGTGTGAGATAAATTGTTTCCCATTTTAGAGATGTGGTTTGTGCTGGTAGCTTGCAGTTGGAAGCATTGCAGAGGATAAAGTTCTGTGAAGCATGAGTGAGAAAACAGGTTTATAAACAAGAAGCTAAAAACATTGCCTATGTACTGGACAATATTGTGTGATGCTCTGCTCTGGGCTACCTCTTCATGGATTTGGTGTTTCACAATATCATGTCTTGGTAATACATTGCAGATGTGTTGTGGAAAGGCTGTGCAACATCTGATATGCTTTTGCTTACGTCAAGCTTTGCAGGCCTCCAACAAAGCTTTACAAAGCTGTAGGCTTTCTATTCACGTATGATTTTAAATCTCATTAAAGAACACAACAATAAGCATCAAATAATGAGAGAAAGCTTTAAATTTAATTTAAGTGCCCTCTTGCTTAGAACTACACTAGAAAAATCTTTCCCCAATTGTTGTAATTCTGAGTTAGTAAGTAGTTTGGTATGCCAGCCAGTAAGACTCAGGTTTTCCAGAATCAATATTGCAGTTATTGAGTAATTATAGTACTTGCTTGGGAAGATGGACAGTGTGATATTTGTTCAGGGGCTGATGAGTGATCATGGTGCTCAATGAAAAACGATAATTGAAAACAAAATGATCTTAATGCAGTTGACTGACACAAAAGAAAGATTATAGTCTTTAAATCAAAACACACTTTTTCTTCTTGATTATCAATACATTAGTTTAAAAATACCAACCAGCAGCAAGACTTTTAGAGGGTAATACACTACTTGCACTTCTTCAGATCATCAATAAAGACTCTTTAGATGGTAATGCTCTTAGAAAAGCATTTTCTCACTCAAGGTGTTCTTACACGCTATGACATATCAGAAATAAGGGGAAGTGTCTGCATTTCCTTTAAAAGCTAAGAAAGTTAAACTTTGCCACTGTAACCTTTCACTCTTCTGTAACTTTTACCAGGTGCTCATTTAATATATGTCATTAGTCTGTGGAGCACACATAGTGTGTATTCCTCATCCTTCTGCTACTGCATACACACTTTGTCTTGACTCCATGGAATTGCTGCAAGTTCATCAGCAAGCACTCCCAGTCGGGAATTAAAACATGATGTCAGAACATTCAAAGAATATTGCAAAATTACTTAATATTGCAGACTTTGGTAGTACAGTCATATTCTTCTCAAAAGGATGAGAACCTCACCTAAAAATATGAGAGTAGGAAAGAAACAATTTGCTACTCCAGTTCCACAGTACTTCCCCACTCTCTAGTAAAGCCATAAGTCACCAATCAAGCATTAATTCTGTGTATTTAATTACATGTAGCTGGGCAAAATACTATGGAAGGATGATGGCCTTCTCTGAAACTTTAGCCAAAAATGTACTTGGAGAAAAATTCTTGTTTCTGTGCAGACTACGTAACTGAATAGGACAAGGACTCTTAAAAACAGTATATTTCTGGAGTCCTGTCCCAGGAGAGAGAGAACAAGACTGTAACTGGAATACAGCAGAAGAGAAACTCTGGAGTGGAGAATAGGTTGTGGCTGGTGGCCTCTGCTAATTCCCAACTGTCTTGTCAACACACTCAAACACGGGCAAAATAAGCAGCATGGATATGTTACTGCTGCTTCTTTGTTGCCCTAGGCAGGTATCTGTCTTTGACAACACAATTGGCAGGAACACCAGATATACTCTCATTATCTTCACAGACCTGTGTCCTGGGTCTGGCAAAAAAATGAACACCACAAGGGTGTCTGTACTTCTGCTGTAACCTCTTGGTTACTGGTGTCCCATGGTCTACTCATAATCTGAGCACAGAGGGGAAATAGCTCCTCAGTCTGACCCTTCCTAACACTTACCTCCTCACCTTGTGCATGGTCTGAAGGCAGCTAGGCTACCTAAAAGGCTGGTCTAAAATCCAAGTTTAGACTGGCAGTGCCCTTTGCTAGAGAAAACTTCATTAAAAGAAAGCAGCCCGCCCATTCTAACAACTTGTTTTTTAGCAGATATATGTCAGTCTCTTCTTACAAGAAGCCACAGGAGAGTCAGAAGAATATACATCCTAATAACTCCTTAGACTATAACACTCTTTGCCAATGATAAAATTAAATATGATGCATATTGTATGTATGTATGACATTGTGGAAGAAAAAATGAAGAAAGAGTTCTCAAATTTTACAGCTGTTATTTCTCTCAGTGTTTTTTCCCCTCAGTGGTTTCTTTATGTTTATACGAGATCATTATTTCTCTCAATTTCTCATTACATTTTCTCTCAAATCTGCAGTAACAAACTGAACCATTTTTTTTAAAGTCATCCAGACCAGCAGACCCTAGGGGTCTGCTGTATTATTTTTTAATATGAAAAACACCTGAAAAATTGCTGTAGTAGTTTACATCTAACAGAAGCATTTTATTGTTATGTTTATGTTATTTACTGAAATGAATATTTGACCTATGTATTATCAAATACCAATATTTAGTTCTCACAGAAGGTATTTTGCATATATATATATATATATATATACATATATATATATATATATATATACATACATATATATATATATATATTTGTTATTACTACTATTTTTTTAATGTAGCTAAAATTAGAAGACAAAGCCCTTATGGATCATGTGGAAGATGATGGTTGCTTCCCTGGGTAGGTCAGTGGATTGGGAATTAGATTTAGGAGACCCCTTTCTACCTGAGGGAAACCGAGTTTGGTCTCTTTTGTACATTTTCTAATACATTGGCATAAGATATTCACAGCCAATCCATGCAAAAACTTAACCTGGTAAGTAATCAAAAAAGAATTACCAGATAATCTTGAGAGGTCTCTCCCTATCTCAACCAGTTTTTTTTTCAATTCTCTGATTTTATATTCTTCTGTTCAGGAGAATGGTACTTCTGGACACGGGAGTTCCAATTCCTTTCCTTTTCCTTTTTCTTTCACTTCTTTTATAGACTATTAGCCAATAGGTCACAAACTTGAAAATTTGGCAGTATGAGTTAAAGTCCTTTTAGGAAACAGAAGAAGAGAATCTGCATGAAAGATGGACTAGTTCTTGATTTCAGAGTGAAATTTGTTTTCCTCACTTTTGGGTGGCTATTTTTCAGCAGAAGTTATGCAGGGAGCTTGAATCAAAATACACAATTAATTTTAAGTCACCATAAATTGCTTTGGTCATTTAGTAACCTCTTTGCCAAAATGTTGTTAATGGTCAATTTGGCCAGTTCTAAAATAATTTCTCATACATTTTAGGCTTTCCATTTGCATGGTCTCAGGCACGAGTTTTCAATTGCAGAACAACTTACAGATGGTAGCTTCTATGAATTTATAAGCAAGCTTAGAGCTTATAGATCAGTTGTATTTTGTGTAAATCATTTACCATACATGTATATTTATTTGTATACATGTATACGAGGTATGTACCTCTTACAGTATGTTTTCTGCAGAAGACAAGAAGTCAGAAAATAATATCTATGATTAGTATCCCAGAATTTATTATCAGCAATATGACTTTTATGAAGTTAATTATGTAAAAAATTGTGTAAAACAGAGTTAATATTTTTATTTTTTTGTTACACTGATTCAATTTTCTCTAATAAAAAACAGTGTACTTCTGTGGGCTTTTTCTTCTGATCCTTTAATATTGAAAATCCATAAAGCTGTTTTGACAGATGAACAACACAATTTTGTAACAGAATGGAAAATTTTAGAAACTGAATAGCTGATAAAAGATGAGTGGAACCAGGGAGGATTGATGTTATAGCTGAAGGGAACATTAGAGATTAGGTACTCATTTGGCTTTTCAGAAGTCCTGGTGACTCATTCCACATAAATGAAGTTTGTGATATGTAATGAAATGCTTTCTATCTTCACTGCAAGGAAATTAGCACGTATTTTGTGAGAAGAATATTAATATTATCTTGCATGTGTTTCAGAGCAGGAACACATTAAAAGAGGAGATTTGAAAATAATTTCACTTTTATGTCAGGTGGTAAAAGCTTTAAAACAAGGTCACCTTTGTAAAGTGATGAGATCAAATTAGGTTATAAACAAGCCATGCCTAAAAATATATTCAGTCTGTTTCACTGACCAAATGACTGTTCCCTCAAATTGTGGATTTTCTTTACCAAGAATGATAGTCGTATGTTCAGAGTGGAATCTGTAAAGTTAAGCTATTAAAAAGCCATGGTTTGGTGGGGGAGAGGGAAAAGCATCTCAGTTGGCAGAGTCATTTTATGCCATTAGGGGAGAAAACCAAACAGGCTGTTTTACAGCCTGTTTTAGTCTGCATTGGAAAATAATCCTTTTTTTTTTTTTTTTTTTCCCCAGGAGAGCAGGAGTGAACAGGAATGGAGATGTTTTTGAGAAAAATAGTGATAGAGGAAACTAGGGTAAGTGAGAGATACAATCAGTATGCTGTAAGAGCAAGATAGGAAAGACAGAGAAATTAAAAATGCCATCTTTATTCTTTGAAAACAAGACAGATATGAGATAAGACTGTATATTTGCAAACATTGGATTAAATGGGACAACTGGCTAAAGAGGAGATTGGTTAGTAAATTAACAGTTTTTTCTTAGAGAGGATTGGCTTACTGGATGGGTGGTTTCTGAATTTGGCACAATAGAATATTAGAGTGAGAAAATAATATAAATATATATATACATGTGTGTGTGTATAGACATAGATATAAGATAATGGAGGTTATTTAGGAAGAAATATTGAATATAAGGAACTAGTAGTTTGATATGAAGACACGGATAGTGAGATAGACAGAAAATTGATCTTCAAGGCAACCGGAAAAAGTAGATAAAGAAACACACTTGTTGGGTAAGAAACCTGTCCTTGCAATCTTAACTTACTGTCACGATGACTTGTGGTAGCAGTGGAAGTACTTCTAAGTAGGTAGCATGTTTTTAGACATGATACAAGACTTTTTCATTCCTCCTGGTCTATGAAAGGACCAAAAAGATCAGAGACTTCTCTTAGTTATCCAACTTAAATTTAAGTAGAGCTCTTCAGCATCGTTCTTTGAAAAGACTTTTACAAAAACCCTGCCAGCCTTACACACACACGTGCGCGCGTGCTTCTCATTCAATCAGTGATTTGTATCTTTACAGCCTCCATACAGCTCTGGGTCAATGCAATGAATCTGATCAAGGATCTAAAAAACAGTTGGCTGCAGTTTTTTAAAATTTCACTAAATTTCCTTCATCAAAATGTTTTTATATTACCTTTGCAATTTTATTGGTGGTCAGGTAGAAGTTTGTACCGGTTGGGACAAGTTAAGTAAGGTGAACTTTCCTGCTAACTGCAGTAATTATTTTAGAAATGCTATTTATGACACAACATTTTATTATCCACTTTCTCTAAAACATAGTTGCCTTCCTTTGAAACAGTTTATAAACATAACTACTTCAAATTTTTGATAAAGAAAACACTAGGGAATCTAATAATGCTTGTCTACCACACATCAGTGAAATAAATCTTGTTCAGTTAATGTTTCTGAAAGACCTTGAGGGCTTTTGATGAGGTGCTTATTACTTCTTGAGCATGCTCTTATAATTAAATATTGTGCTTTATAACTTCTGCTGGGGTACACTGACAGAGCACCAATGAAAGTAATACAGCTGCAGATTTATACCAAATAAAAATCATCTGAGAAATATTTAATGCTTATTACCAATAAATAACCTTAGGGGGTCTAGACAAATAAACAGTATAGTGTTAATAGTTTCAAGGGAGAAAAAAAAATTAAAAAAGGGCTTTATTTTGCATTAGTCTCCCAGATAAAAGCATAACATTTTAACCAAAGGTAAGATCTGTGGATCCAGAGTCTTTAGGAAAAAAAAAGTATGATCACCAATTGTTTTCATTCATACATTCATTTAAATTTGTCATTGAGCAAATTTGTTATTGAACAGATGATTGTTTTCAGGTAAACACAGAGTACATCCAAGTATGTGTAAAAAAAGTGGAGAAGGAGAAAGGAGGTTTAATATATATTTCCGTAGGCTCATCACATGTAAAAGATACCCCTGAACGTGACACAAAATCCAAGATTATGTCATTATTTGAAATATGACCCACCTTTCTAACTTAATGCTTGTGGTCACTGATTTCAAAGCAAAACTAAAATAGTCTCACCCTGTCAGAGAGACTGCATTTTTGTAGTAAACCGATCTCTAAGATAAATTAAAGACAACAAGAGATGAAGGCAAGATGCATGTATTAATATATTTAAAGTTTGCCAAAATAGACCCATGAGATCTGTCTATAATTTTATGAATTATATTTTAAAATACCATCTTTAAAATTTCATTGAATGCAGTTATTTAAATAAAAAATCCGTGATGTCTTCTTTCTCACAGTAAGAAAAGGGAAGCAATGAAAAATTTGAAAGAAATAGAGGGCACTTGTGTGCAGCAAGGGTCTAGAGAATTTGTATCTTCTGTAATAGTGTGAATGCATTTTCACTTAGGTTTGAAAATCATATTCACAGTGAAGAAGGTGCTTTGTGTATTGATATGCTCTCCCGTAATACAATATTGTCTAGTTGCCTGACCACACTGATAATTCAGACTTCATTTTATATTCTCACTGGAGATTCTGAAATTGGTCTCAGGCAGCATCAGCTAATTGCAGAGATTTTTGAGTATTGTAGCCATGTACATCTTCCAAATAGGAGTGGCCTATGCTGTGCAAGTGTCAGAGAAGCACCAAAATCTACCCATATTCAGAGCTAGCAAGCAGTGTAGATTACCAAGTGTTTATTTAATGCAGATTATCCTGTAGCCCCAATCTATATTTCAGAATCTGCATCACTTTCTCTCCCAATCCAAGAAATTTTTTTATTACAGTGGCAGAGAAAAAGCCACGAGACTTATGAGGAATTTTTGAGCTCTCACAAGTAAAAAAGGCTTTCATGCTTAGACTGAATTCAGTCAAGTCTTCATTTATTAGGACATCCTTTTTAATATCTGTTTTGAAGTAGTTGTTCATTAGCACTTTGTAAAGTGATATTATTTGGAAGCAGATGTAGAAGGTTTAGGTTAGCCTATAGTTCTATTTAGACCTTTGTATCTGAAGCTTTCAAATTACTGTCATTTTCCCTTCAGGTTTAGCAATCTGCAGGGCAGAAAACTTGAACTTCCAGTCAATTGATCTTGTGTTGTGTTGTGTTGTCACTGCCAGCCTGAAATTTTAATGTAAATCATGTGTGACTCTTCATTGTTCATGAACTTTCTAAGAACCACCTTTGCTTGCTTTATAAATTACCAATGAAGACTCTTGTTTAGCAGGGGAATGAGGGGTTGACCAGGGTTGACATTTGCAGATCTTCAGTTGGTGATGGAAGGTCATGTGTAACTCCATCTAATCATCCATTCCTTGAGAATGTCTGGTCTTTGAAAGTTCACCCATTAAAGATGAAACTGTTCATAAGATACTGTGTATTACCACTTCCATGGACAAATACGAATGATTCTTTTTACTAAAACCAAATAGCATTATTATACTCTTATATATACTCTTAAAATAAATTAATTATTAAAAATAACACTGTAAATATGTCATTTTTTCTGTGATGACAATTCATAACTAGACAATTATTAAGCTATGATTAAAACTATTTTAATATCTCTATTTTTTGTTACTAAGATTTTTGATGGTTTTAGTTTGTAGTTTTGTTTTCTCGTAGCTTTATGAAAAAGAGTACTGAACATTAAAAGGAATTACAGAAAAGTTTGCTGAACTGTTAATTTATAATGAAACTATGCCAAATATTTTGGCCTGTAAAATCAGAAGCAAGTAAAATATATCAGCCTCCCAGTGAAGCAAATTATATGGCAATTGATAAAACTCCCTTTGCTCAATAAAGCAGATTATAATATCCATGAGCACAAATCCCTGCTGGTATTTAGTACTGAAGAGAAGGTAGGTTTTATAGCTCCTAAGCATCACTGTGGAGGCAGTTCAGTATTCCATGAAAGATTCTTTTCTCGTCTCTAGCATCTGATCTTTGACCAGTGTTTCAACTACAGGTGAGATTTAAGGTGTTTTGTTATCACTCTATAGTTTGTACATTGTCAGCTTCTAATACCTTTGCAAAGTACTCTTGAAAATTCAGTATAAAAATAATATTTAAATACCCAAATGAATAATTTTCAACATTCTTTACATCTGTTTTCATTGACAGATGTCAGTACTGGTTTTGCGCATTAGCAATGAATATCTGTGCTGGCAATTAAAAATAGTACTGATTAGCAAGATTTTAGTATTTTCACAGGTACTCGAAAGAATACAGGGAAATGTGCTATAGTAAATTGCCAGAACAAGGGCTCAACTTAAGCACTGCTGGACAGTTCAAAGGAAAGCAGTTCAACACCTCCTGCCTTGGATTCCTGCCAGGTGCATATTGATGTATTGGTCACCCAACATCTTCCAAATACTTTTGACTCTGCAGAAAGAGTTGGGCTTCATCACGTGCAGTGAGTCCCAAATAACTGTGAACAATAGTAGACTTCTGAAGTGTCATATCAGTGGAATCATTTGCACTGGGTTCCCAGGTGCTCGGCTGCTAGTCTGTAACCAGCTGACAAGGGAGCCTTCGAGTAACAAATTATCACCAAAGCTCTGGTCAGCTTTCATGAGTGAAAGAACTGAATGGGTCTGGTGGTCTGAATATTCTTTCTAGAACCAGACTACTATTCAAGGTGTAACTGACTGCTTTCATATGACCCTGTAATAATACTATACATATTTAATTTTTGACTAAAACCAGAAAAACTAATCAGAGAGTAAGAAATATTTTTACTAAAGTCCAGCTTCCATTACTTTTAAGTACACAAAGTGATAGTGTTCTATGAAAGTTGTGATAGTGTTCTATGAAAGTTGTTTTAGTGTGTTTTACTGAAATCATCAGAAACAAACTTATATTTCTTGCTTCTTTTCACATTTTTTCCTTTCTCTATTGAGAAAATACAGGTCACTTTTTCATACCAAGAAGCTTTCGAGAATGATATTTGTATTACAAAATGACACACCCAAAACAGAACTTATATTTACGACCAGAGATGAAGAAGATATTCAAGAGACAAAATGGATATCTGTAAAAATGCATTCCTTTTCTATATTCAGAGTTCTTGTATTTAATGAATTTGTCAAAACAAAAAATCTGATATTCTGTCAATTCATGTATGTGATTATAGTATACCCATATTTCCCTAAATTTAACTAGATAAATTGACAGTCATTTATCTGACATTATATAATTTTCTCAGGCTTTTCTCTTTTATAAATTCTTTTTTTTTTCTTTTTTTTTGGTCATATTTTTTATTTTAATATGAAAACTAATTCCAGTGCAAGTTTGTGCTTTGAAACTAGTTTTAGAATATTTTGCAGGGAACTAAAAAGTTCATAGGTGACCTTCAGACTGGGAACAGATTACTCCTGAATTTTTCTTTATGACATTTCTTCTTCTTTTTTTTTCCTAAAATTAAGGAGTATTATTAACTGAAATAAATAGAGGATTAAAGCCATTGGAGGCCCAAATCTAGCTTACAGTATATTTCCGTAATTAATATCTTTCTATTCAGAACATGAATCCATTTGGTTATGTAATACAAGAGTGAAATTCCTTAGCACAGCATTTTAACACAACATTGTGGTATTGAATTGATGTCCATATTAGATAAGAAAGTAGAAAGATATCTCCTGGGAATAAAGGTGATTCTTTGTTTTACTTTACAGCTATATATTCGTGCCCCTCAGGGTTTCGTGGGTAGATCAGTCAGTGTCTCTATCTATCTGGATAGCAAATCCTACCAGTGTGTATAATGTTGTGCATGCAATGAAAAGTTTCACTTGACTTATCTGCTTTCTGAACACATAAAATGCCAGAGCTGGGCTAATTGTGCATGCAAAAAATATTTTCAAGTGCAGACTCTTTTCCAGACATAGCATTAAAAAAATAATCAATTACACTCTGTCCCCTTGAGATTACTCTACAATTCATCCACCAGCAGCCATGACACTGAATCCTAGTACTAGCAGTCAAGTTTGGATTTTAACTCAGTGAGTTATTATGGCATATTTCCAGGACATGATCGTGGCACAGCTGTTTTCTTCCATAACAAGGTGAATTATAGCAGACAGTGAAGCCAACAAACCTCTTAGCATTTGAGTAGGGTGCTCTCTGCCAACCAGGGAGCAGGCATTGACAAGATTTGGCTTTGGAAGGGCTGGCATTTGTTCCATCGCTTTCATTTGCCAACAACAGTCATTATATAGAATGGTCGAGTGGTGCCTCCTGTAGGGACATGAGATTACAGTGAGAGATAAGTAACAGCAGGAAGGACATTAATGTTCTTCTTTGAAAAAGCCAATTTTTTAGATGACATTTTCTACATATATGGCTGAAATACAGTTTCTGAATCTAAGTGAACCCTGAAATGCTCATGATTAAATATCTGATTATCAGCAAAGAATAAGGCAGTCTGTGCTGAAATACATTTAATATGGAGGAGCCACTTTCTGACATGCTTCTCATGGAGTTATTATAAAAATGTCCTAAAGTATTTCATAGATTTTTGAGAATGTAGGCAGTATTGTCATTGACTGTGGGATCATGCAAACTTTTTAGACCAGAATCATAATTGTCTCTGTATCTAGTGTGGAAAGTACAAACTTAATCTAATCTATAACCTACAGTGATAGAACCTAGTATGAATAATATTACTTGTATTCTTTTCCATAAATATGAAATGAATGATCTATCTAGGTTACAACACCAGGTCAAGCCATGAACCCTTATTCATCCAGCAGAGAGGTACCAAAGTAGCCCACAAATCCCTAAAACTGATCATCTCTATCCTTGTTTTATGTCCTCAATAATTGTCCCCTGATCAGAAAGACTGATGTCTTTTGATTGTTTCTTATTTAGACTGACTCCTTGTAGGAGGCTGTAAAACCATTGTTTTCTATCTAGGAGCAGTTGGAAATCTCTGTACGCAATGACAGGTTGTTATCTGGCACCTTTTCTGTTCTAACATCTTGTGTAACAATACTTTTCCCAGCATGAACTCCAAACCAACTGCTAGCAATACCTTTAATGTATCTTTTTCAGGCAGATTGTTCCTCTTGTACAAACATATATGCATAGTAAGTGTTAAAATACAGTATGGTTGTGAACAAAATATGAACTCAACCAGATTTCTTAACCATATGAACAGACACACAGAAATACACAGGAATAGCAGAAAGAAATGTTCTCCACAAGAAGATCAAACAAGTCATATTAATCTGATTGGTATGTGGAAGAAGAGTTAGGCTTGCAAATTAAGAAAACACTTAGTTCATCTAAATTTCTCATGTTAAGATAATATGACATTGAAGACTGTGGAGTCAGAATAATAAATACAACCCTCTGATTGGATTGATTCAAAATTTGACATAGATCTTCACTTGCACAGCAAGAAATTAAGTTAAAGTGAAGCAAATCAAAGAAAATCCATAAATTATAATATTGAAGATCTCACAATAGCAAGAAAGTTGGTGTCAAAATGAGATTCTAATTGAATTTTTTGTTTTCTTTCTAAAATGGGTACCAGTTTCTTCCAGATTGCTTTCCAGGACAGCATAACAGTAAGGTCTAATAAAATGTATGTGTAGGAATAATAGTATTTAAATCAATACTACATTTAGGATCAGCTTAAAATACCATTAAAAGCAAATTAATGATGTGAAAGAATTATATGCAGAGTCACTGCTGCATCAATGAATACTGTAGTTAAAACATGTATGTAGTGCAAATTCACGTTCACCACTGTTGTCAAGGGAACAATCTCAGAATTGCATAATCTAAGAATCTTTTTGTTGTTGTGGAAGTAGAATTACAATATTGAAAATCTGTAATGCCATACTGTTATTTCCAGTACAACCAACAATCTTCTTTTTCTTAGGAGTCAATAACAAAAAAAACCCACAGAACTTAAAGAATACTGTATTAATAATTGATTAATGACTAAACTATGCAGATTGATAATTTCCTGCTGTTGGAATGACTTCCAATTTACATCATGCTTGGAAATAGAAGGATGTCAATGGTCACTCTAAAGCAAGACCTCACAATATTATTTACAAGTAAATCAAGCATACATATGGAAACATGTAAAACCAAGCATGTTCAAATTTTACAGAGAGGAGTGAATAATAGCAACAGTACTGTCTCAGCCCTACTGGGAACATTCTGAGTTTCATGCAAGAAGAGTACTTAAATTTGATTACTTCTGGATATGATGAGATATAGAAGAACCAAAATGCAGAGTACAAATCAGGCAAAGGAAAGGCTTAGGGAAAAGGAGTAAAAAGACATAGAAATGTTTCATAGAAGGAAAAATAATGATCAAATTTCAATGAAAATCAAAGAAAAAGTGGATCTCTTATAGTTGTCCAAAAATATGGAAAAGTAAATGGATAAGAGCTAGCCAGATGCTCTGTCAAATTTTACTTTAGAGGTGCCTTCCTAAAAGTAACTGATTTAATCAGATAGACAACTTCCAATCATATTAAATTTATGGCAAATATATTTATTGTGTATGTTTCATATTAATTAGCGTTAGAAAGGTAGAGAAGTTGCTCTGTGTCTGGTGTGATACATGGTCATCTTAAAATTTTCTTGCACTGCAGGTGGTATGAAGCCACTGATGCAATAAAGCTGAAATAATATTATCTGCTTCTTGAGAAGATTCTCAGGGAAAAGCAGCCATTTCCTGCAACAATTACTAAGTTTCACTAAGAAGAAAGGAAGAGCGAAACACACCTTCAGTATGTCACTAAAGTGGACTGTAACTGTCTGAGGGCTCTAGACAATGATAGGTCATAGAAAGAAGAAGGTTAGAGCTAGATTATGACTTGATCTAGCTAGTCTAGTTTAAAACTAAAACTCTAACACACTGATGGCACATGATTTCCTCTTTGTAAATTTGCATGGTTCCAGTTCACATTTTTAACGTAATTAAGAACAGGCCTTTTCTTTATGGATGGTGTGCATTTAGGTGCAGCTTCCCTCACACCTAATTACCTATCTGCCTTGGCTGAAGTGCAGGAGTCCTGACTTCTAGAGAAATAAAACAATTATTTTATCTATCCTGGACACAATACTCTAAAAATAACTAACACAGAATCCAAATTTTAGTAAAAATGTATTTGACTTCCAGGTTTAGGAAACTAATTTGAAAATAAAGGAAATAAGAATATGAAAAGATGGGTCTAAATATCCACAAGCAGAACTTGGATAATGGAGAAAAAAATAAAAGAAAGCTGCATATCAACCCCAAAAAAATCACAGAACAAAAGATCACAGATGCAGTGAGAGAATGAGAAATATTTCAGGTTCGCTATAGAGCAAATAAGCTGAATTCAAAGACAGCACTTTGCATTTATTTAAAAAGTGTTGAGCTTGAAAAATATTTCATCTTGAGATTTCAAAACCGTTTTTAAAGACTAATTAAAAAACTAAGCATGACCTTAAATTGTGCCTATGAGGACTGTAAAAATTATTAATTTATTCTCATTAAAAATTATGCTACAATAGGGATACCTATGAATAGCATGATTTTCTTGACTTCTAAGTTTCTCTGTAAACCGTGAGGACATTCTCAGACCATCAGTCAATATGCCAGTTGGAGGTGGCATCTGAAGGGAGTGTAACAGATGGTGAGTGTGATCATTTTCATTCAGTTCTGAGCACGCTGATTTAACAATTATGTATTGAACAATACATTCCAAAGGTATTTTATAGAAGTTATCTCTGTCTTGGTCACATGTAAAATCTAGGAACTGAGACAGAATAAACATATCTGAAATGGTTAAAAAATTCCCGATTACAGCTAGACTTTAAGAAAAGGATGGATAATGGTTAATAAGACCTTCACCTTTTAAGATTTGCCCTCCAACACACAGGATATTATTAGGAAAAATGATTTTCAAGAGATTCATTGCCAGTTACATAGTCTTGTTGATCTTCAGAAATGAACTTTCCTTCTAAGAGAAATTTATTTTTCTAAGTTTGAGATTCCTCAGTCAAATGATAAGTGCATCAGAATGGGGGTAAAACATCAGCTACTGTCAATAGTGGTCGCTGCCAGAATAGCTACATTTGACATTGGGAATAATGTGTGTACATGCACACATTAGCAGAACAGAATTAATGATTTTTACATTTATAAGATCTGAAAACCAGTATATATCTGCTAAGCCAACCATGAGGTAGTGTCAAGGTAGGGATGTTTGGGACAGTAGAGACTGTCATATTTAAGAGATGGAAAGGATTTCATTTCTGTCCTTTCATAATATGCTCATTTCAGCTGTTGTTATTTGAAGGGTACAGATGTGTTGGTGAATAGGGAATATATGACTTCTGTCTGATTTTCACTCTGGCTAGCATAATCTTCTCTGTATTGGGTTCCAAACATGAAAGGGTAGTTTTTTCCTACTTCATTTGTTTGCTGATACACTGCCATGATTTCAGGCATAAAGTTCTGCTGAACTTTCATATGGAGTTAGAAATCAGATTAGAATATAGAGTCAGAATGCTTTGATTAATGTTCTGTATAGTCAGGATTCTGACTCTAATCCATTTTCCTTTTACAGCATATGTGAGATCTTAAAAAAACCTTTCTCAGTGTTTTTGTAAGTTTAGTCAATAGAATGTCCTTACGTTTTTTTCTCATGCTGCTCTTTGAGGCATCATTTTTTCTGTTTTCCAACATCTAGCTACTAACAGCATAATTGAGATAAAAACTTCACACCTAATTAGATACAGGAAATGGATTCAGACAAAGGTTCTTTTCATATATGTTGCTCAACTATGGAGAAAATTTTGCTGAAATATTTAGGAAACATTCGGAAGTGTAAGCAATTTGGGGTTTTATAGGTGCAAGAACTTAGGTAAATAAACAGGTAAAAAGAATTAACCAGGTGCCAAAAAATTCTAGGAGGTTACAATCTGGGAGCAAGCAAGCTAACATATTTCTGGTAAGTAGTCATCATAATAACATTCAAAAATAAAAGCAAGCACTGATAAATTTGTATTAGAAATATTTATGAGGCCACTTTTTCAGTTGTCTGTCTTACTAAGCACAGTGATAACAGGCAACAGCTGCTGCAAACTTATATGTTATTGTCACATAGAAATGTTGACAAGTTACAAAAAAGACAGCAAAGAATCTGGTCAGATTACAAATGGGGTTTATGTAGAGCATTTAATTCTGTAAATAAAATATAATAATATTTTTATTAGTTTCTATTTCAAATATCTTTGTCATTTTTATTAAGGCCACTACATGTAGTGCACAAGTCATTCACATCTTTTCTCTTTGGATAAAATTATCTTTTTTCTTTTTTTTTTTTTCCATGGAAATACTCTGTATACATTCTGTATCACATTATAATCAGAGTTAGATGCTAACCAGGAAAGAGTTTATGTGTTGTATTAAATTTTTTTTATATTTAAATATAGTATTTTTGGTCAAGTGCAAATAGATGTCATCTTGCTTCCAATTCATGAACAATTTCTTGTGAGAAAATGTATAATTACTTGCCTATATTAATAAATGAGGATTCTCTGGACAGCAAAACTTGCTTTCAACTTTGGTTTGGGTATTAGGACAACCTGCATATAATTTTATTTTTTTTTTGTAAGCAGGCTATTCTCATATTCTTCAGTAATACTGTTTAATTTAATATGTTTGCGTTTGAAGTACTAAAATTTTTTTTGCTATGGTAAGGTGTTTATTAAGAAGCAAGATGATTGTTTTTACTTAATTTGCATTCCAAAACAGTTGTTCAAAACAGTTGTTACTTTAAATAAATCATATTACCAAGACTTTATCACATGTACATTCTGCAGAAAATATATAATGAGAATTTACTTGTAAAGCAATAAATAACATATTACTCTACATGCAGAAAATAAATTAAATCCAGACATATTTAAAATTGCTTTTTGCAAGAAGCTGATTTTCTATGAATAAGAAAAAAATCTTGCAAATTCAATTATTGGAACTGGTTTTGTTATGAGAAGTTGAAATATTGCAGCTTGAAAATGTGTGCTTGCAATATTTAACATTTACTTTGTCATTCTTAATCCGCTCGATTCACTGTCTCTATACTGCATGAAATTATTGAAGTGATTATTTTCCCCAGAGAGGGATGCCCCGATAATAACATAATATTGAGATTATTCACATTCCTGAAATACAATACAATGCAGAAATAAAGAAATTCAACTTCATTTATATGGTGCTACTATCCAGATATTCACATTCCATGTGACAAGAGATACTACCTGTAATACCAAATCCAGTGATTCTTGACTACATCTCATTTCTCAGAATTCACTGAACTCAATAGTCTAAACCAGTATGTTCTAATATCAAAATGTTTATTTTTGATGTCTTGCACTGATTTTAGTGATCTGCATTTTATGTGTCAGAATATACTATAGGATGTACAGATTTGGGGATACATATTAACCCGCAATATTTTCTTCTTTCCCTAATTAGACCTCTTGGCAAAACTTTGTTTTAAATATTTTTTTCCTTTAATGTGTGCATTTATATTTAATGTGAAAACTAACTGTACAGATGGTATTTTCATAAAAGCCCATTGAGAAAGGCTGAGAAAATTATTCCAAATAAGTTCCTATGAGAAACAGTAAAACATAGAGTCACATCTGGAACTATGAATTTATTTTACTACATGCCTTACAAGCAAATGAGCAGTACAGTACTTCACAGGGACAATTAAAACATAACAGCTCACTGCAGGCTAAATCTGCAAAAGGAATTTAGGCTAAAAGCTTAGTCCTTGAGCAGACATTCACTATCCATAGTCAGAAAACCTTCATGACAAGCCAGTAGACCAGTAGATGTATGCAAAAACCCTAAATCTTTTCCAAGTACAAGTCTATGTAGGAATTTTATTCTAGCTTTTTTTTTTTCAAATTACTTACTTCTATGTCCACATTCACACTACACTTGTGAAAACCAGTTCTTTACAAAAAGTTTTCTGAGGATTGTGCTGATCTTCTTCTATGAAGTCAACAAAATAGATGTTGTCTTAGGAACTGGGAGACATCGTGAGAATAAAATATGGGGAAAGATCTTTTCTAGTTTGGTGCCTGTTTTCTGTACACTTTGGTGGCTGCATGTGCTAACAACCAGCAGTAAAATGTGACCCACTGATATGATCCAATTATAAGAGATGCCTCTGTCCAAATTAAGGCACAAACAAGACCAGAGCTGAAGTCAATAGTACAGATTTTATTTAACAGCGAATGTGAGGTAGAGAGAGAGAAACAAGAGCAGGGGGGAGAGAAAGAGAATGAAAGAGAGAAAGAGAGATTAAGTAAAAGATATCACCAGCATGTGAATTCCTGTGGCATCCCACTGGTCCTTCTTCACCATGGACTTCACTGGTGGAGGTCCTGGAGTCATTCTTCTGCATTCTTCTTCCCTTTATACAGTCCAAGTCCTGGCTATCCATAGGGTCTAGATGCCATTTCCACAACTTGGGCCAGTATGTGTGTCCTTTCCCAGTTTGCTACCGTGTAAATTTTTGTCCAGATGGATCACCCAGATTCCAGGCCTGGAATTACCATCTTGCTGCTGCTGTCTGCACTTACCCAGTTCTGTTGTGGTGGCTTATCTTATGGCAACTTCCCTCTCTGACAGAGCTCTGAGACATTCAAGTACATTCTCTAAGTCCTCACACCCACCTAACTGGGCATGACCAAAAACTTTAACTGGAAGAATTATATAAACATCTGCCACTATTGTATGCCAAATCTCACTCAAAGTTTTATTCCCTCATAGATTTTCACTTCAATAAGATCTCACTAATCTGCTTTTGAATTTAAACCAGAACCATTTTTACAAGCTATGTCGAAGCTGAGGTTGGAATATAACCATTAGTTCAACTCATCAAATGGAGGATATCTGCAGCTCCCAGTTACAAAATGACCAAAAAACCTTCCTGCAGTCTCAGGAAAACAAGCTGCTCAGATGAAATAAACATAGGCTTTTTCCTTTGATTGTGTGACTTTTGTCTCATTCTAGTTCTCCAGATTGCAGAGTGGTAAGAACTACCTTTAAAAAATAAATTTTCAGGAAGTAATTTTAAGTCTTAAAATATTCACATTCCTGTCAGTATTGCTTTTATATTGTTCACTGATAGTACCAATCCCTATTTACAAAGTATGAATATTTAATATTTTAATAGTAGAATAAGCTGGATATTGAATTACCAGAATTTGATAGATTTCTTAATTAGTTCATAATAGAAATATTCAGAAAAATTCATATGTAGTCTTTTCTTGCAAAAAACCCCCGCAACAAACAACTTTTAAAACACAAATTTTTTTTCCAGATACGCTATTACGGAACATAAAATGCTTAGCAAAAAATAAAGAAAAATGGAGTATGTTCTGTCTTATATGATATCATTAGGAAAAAAAATTACACTTTTTTAATACCTATATTTTGGATTCATATTAAGGAAATCATGTTTTAAATCATACATAAGCCTCATTCAGGAACCTTGACTAGATTAAGGACCACGTGAAATACACACAAAGTTTGAATAATGTATTAGGTTTTGCTTGATTCACTTTTTTCTTTTCCTGTGGCTGATAGTGTTATGTCTGTTGATCAATTCTACTTTCTTTCTTCACATCCATTGATGGTATACCTGAAAAAGATGTTGCACAATAGCTGTGTGGATATCATCTATTTCCATGTGAATTGTGAGAATGTTATGACTGTGAATATAGAGAAACAGACATATGATCTGAAATTATAGTGCAGTCAATTTCAAAGTTTATATGGAAGTTTTGAAACAAAGTTAAAAATACAATTCTGCAATGACTATGAAGACTTTAATAAAAATGGATTATTTCTGGCACTAGAAATAATCATGAAAGTATAGATACTAAAATGAAAAGCACGAAAGTGTGCAGCACTGCAATATTTATATAGTTCTATACTGCAGTGCATCAACTCTATGAACCTGAAGTACATCAGCCTTACTGCTGAAAACAAACCTAGCTAACTGCAGAATATACCTATTTCTATTGCACTAATCCTGTCAATATTAAATTAATTAATACTGGCTTATAAAAAAAATCTTGTAAGTTTGTCTTCAGACTTTAATATCTGCTCAGATAATATTCAAGTGCAGTGGCAAGTGCTTGCAGTCTCATCACCACTAAAGACCCTTCTCTAGTCTTCATCCATTAAATTTAATTAAGCCTTATCAGAAATTACTTAATCTATTGATCCTATTTTCAAATGGAAGGGAAATGAAATTTGTCACCTAGCAAGTAGAGAAATATTTGTGTCAAGGTTTTCAATGATATTTAGACACTGAATCATATTTGAATAAGGGACTGAGGTAACTAAATGTAAAAGCATGGCTGTCAAGCTCTTAACAGTGTCTGCAACTACTTCTTTATAAGTAAAACATTTATATACCTAATTTTTCTCTGTTCTGCAGTCACCTTGGAAGGACTGAGTAATTACCAAAATACAGTAAGAATCTACTTACAGTCTCTTAAAGGCCTGACTCTGTAGCTGAGCTTGAAATCAATGTGTGTTGAGAGGAGAGCTCCACGGAAAACACAGCTGACAAATATATTTTCTCAAATGGATGATGGGCATTTTCCTCTAAAATAACTGATAGCTAGCAGGTACTCCTGTATCTGACATGATTTCAATCACCTCCACATCAGTAAGTATCCAAAGAAACCTTTGTGAGAAACTGAAGTACAAAGGGGTCTCTGCACAAAATTATTCTCTGCTTCACTGACACTAAGCCAGTTTTAAGAAAGAACTCAAGAACTCACAGGGAAGGAACATGATTCTCAAGCCTATGATTACAACTACCAGCTGCTTAAAGAGAAAGGCCTTTGTCATTTACAGAGTTGAAAATAAAATTAATAATAAAGTTGTAGAAATTGAATATGCAGACTTTTGAAATGTGTCTTCTCCAATATAAGCACTTCCATAAAGAGATGAAAATCTGCTTCTCTCTGGTGTTCAGATATATTTTTGTCTTCCAATGGAAAATTACACTAAAGATTTAAAGGAAAAATATCTCTCTACTTAGACCACAGAAGACTCCTGATTTATTCCCATACTCCTAGCTACTAAAAATTTATTGAGGTCGTCATCATCACAGACTACAAATGTTCTCCACAAAATAAATACAACAATGACAGCAAGCAGAAATTTAGCCCTTTTGAACTCCTGAAGACCTTTGGGTTTACTTTCCTTTATTTATATAAACACAAAGCAAAATACAACAAAAATACTACTGGGAATAATAAGGAAGATTTTCCAATGCATGGCAGACGTGGAAAAAACTTATCCTGTCAGCTGTCAGCACAGTCCCTGCATTCCCTGTCGTACTGAAAATTCACACTTGTAGCCAATGGATGGAGAGGGGGTAACTTTCATTTGTATACTTATGGCTACTGAGGCCTGGTTTTTTAAGAAATATTGTCAGCACTTCCTGCAGAGATGAGAGCTTAAATTCACAAACATGATTTTCTAATGTGCCTCATACCTACGCAAGTGTGTTCACTTGAGCATACCACTCTGCCAATACTTTCCCCACAGAAATGCTCCACACCTAGTGAATTCAAATGAGTTTAATACACAGACTTATGATTAATGGAAAATGGCAGAGAGTAAGGGACTGAAACAGTCCGTGCTTTGTTTGATTAATTAATAAGAGACTCTCTTTTCCCAGCTTCAACTCATTATGCTAATGAAATGTCATCAATTAAGTCTTTCCCCTGATTATTGAATCTGTCAGGTAGTGCTCAGCTAAAAAGCTGCATTCCTTTGCTGTCTTTGTAGAGATGCCATCACAGTTTTTTTATGAAATGCTTCTTCCATTAGACATTGTTTGTTCTACTTTCCCATTATTTTATCATCCCCTTGACCTTGAGACAGGTGAATGCAGAATGACCAAAATGAGACAGAGACAAGACTATCTGTGGCACCATGGGTCAAGATAACATTATAGCAGAAAGATAAATACCATTCTTCATTCACAATTCCTTCATAATTATTAATGGTCTGGTCACAGATAAATTCAAGGAGAGTGTGTGACATTCAGAAACCAATGCTTATGCTTAGTACAAGCTGGAACGGAAATATTTTATCCATTCAAAAATACATATTTTGCTATGAAAGTGATTTCATAGGCATATGGAAGTAGGATTGTATAACAAAAGTATTCTAAGTAATTCATGGAGACAGAATAAAGAAATCCATGTTAAAAGAAGTATGGTTACATATCATATATTTTTAAGTATGAACTGTCTGTGCATATATTTAGAACTCTCAGTTGCTTGGAATAGCAATGTATGGGGTTCAGTGTATTGTTCTATAGATGCCAGTGGCTATAGTAAATTCTGATCCATCAGTTACCATGGAGAGAACATAAATTACACAGCTGCTTGGGAATAAGCCTTTGGAGAGGCAGAAGGTGGGATCTCTGAAGGTTTTATCTTCCACTTTTATTTCAGCAGCTGGAACACAGTGAATTCTTTCTGGCGGTTTCCTCTCTGGATTACTTTCAGGTTATCACAGGTTTACTCACATACCTGTGTCTCTTACATGGGTTGTGAACTAGAGGAGAAGCTATTGTGCTTCAATGGAAATACATGCGAGAATGCCACAATGCAAGTAAACATGCAAAGCAAGCAAAATGTGTGACTAAAGTTTCTGAACTAAAAAAAAAAAAATCTCATGAAAACCTTCCTCAAGGGAAACAAAACTCTAAAATCACATGAGGGACTGTGTTAATCAGATTTAAAAGATATCTTCCAAAGATAAAAAATAGATTGGAGAAAAATCTTTGCAGGAGTTGATACGGACAATGACTACATCAAGTCATCCAGTGACCTGTAATGTTCCTGCACAGTTATAGATATATATATTAATATATATATATATAAAAATATATATATATATGTACAGGCTGGATCTGGGAAAGAGATTGAATACTGTAGCAATAAAATTTGTAAATGATATGAAATTGCAAAAAAAAATCAATGACAGAGCTAAATGCAAAGAGGTAAGATACAAGATCCCATGATAGCTCATGTTTAGCTAGAAGACAAAATGACTGGTGAAATTAAACTACAGATTCTAAGTTGTTTATTACCACACAAGATGTTGGAATCAGTGAGGATAGCTTTCAGAAAAATTCAGGATTCAACATCTTTTAAAATAGTCAAAATTTAGTAGCTGTAAATAGGATATCAGTAATTGCTAGGAAAGCTTTATAGCATTATTTTTATTTGATAGTACTTGCATTATAAAGATAGTTTGAAAATATTTTTTTGTCCTCATGCACCAGAGGAGTTATTTAATAATGATAAATTATTGTGCAGAGAAAGGCAGAAAAAATTACTTTAAAAAATAAAATGGCTTCTTAAAACTAGAAGTTACATAAATGTGAATTTCATGTCTTGGAAAAAAAAGACCTGGGAGACATGACTTAGTTTTGTGAAGCCTGGAAAAGATGAATCAGTAAATTTTTTTTCATTATTTACATATTATGTTATTACATTGAAGGAACTAAGAGGAAATGAAGAAATAAAAAAATATAAAACAAGAAAGTCTGGTAATTTTGGGACTTCCCACCCAGTGTGTCATGAGCTTGTGGAACTTACCATCAGTAAATTTTGCAGGGGTCAAGAATATAAACAATGTTCAATTAGGTAGGACATGTCCAACGGTAACTGGTACATGAGAGGACCACAGAATACTGCACTGTGAGAGAAGACATTCCTAGGAAAGAATTACTCCTTGCCATCTTTCCCTAAACAGCCTTTTCTGTCTACTATCAGAAATATCATGCCAGGTTAAAAAAAAATAGAGCTTTTAGTTTACAAAAAAACCTCCAAAACCTCCAACAAATCCAAAACACAGAAGCAACTGAGTTGTTAACGATACACAGTGCTCACCACCGTATTTTCTCTCAATCCAATCACTTTACTTGCCAGCACCTCTCATCCACAGCACATTCAGGGGACTATCAGGGTTTAGAGGGTTCTACTTATTGCTATAATGACTCAAGAGTTTGCTGAAATGCTAAAGTTATTGTCAAGATGACTATGAAGTTATTCTTAAAAAATCTACAGTGTATAAATGGCCCATAGATAAGGAAGAAAGGTATAATATAGTCTCTGATTATTTTTGCAGCTGCTAATATCTATTTCTTTTTTTCCTATTTTAAATTCTGTTTATGCATTAGTCATGGATTTCTCACTTGAATCACGCACATTCTTCTATAGTATCAGCTGGCCTGTGGCAAAGATAATAATTCCAAACAATTGGACTGTATATGACTGCAAATCTCTCCTCAGACAGGCTTGCTTCTTGGAATTTGGAACTGAAATTGGTGTGGAATTGTTTCATCTAATGTTCTTTGGAAAGGACAGCAGATATTCTAGATACATTTCACTTACTGAGATTAAGCACCTTGGATGAGACCACAGCATGTCTGCAACAGGGCTTTAGACAAAAGCTGCTTGATTGTAAACTTCTTTACAGATTTATTTTATAACATTTGTGGAGATATGAAAGTCACATGCTTAATTTTTTTTATTTATTGAGTAAACCAAAGGGTTCAATTGAAGAAAATGCAATAACATTTTGAGTCTCTCACAACTCAACCAGAGAGTTCAACTTTGACAGGAACTATATTATTTACTATGGCCATTACTTTTCTAGGGTTGTGAACACATGAAACTCCCCACCCTCCCAGTGCAACCTCTTATTATGGGGATTATGGAGTACTTAGAAAAACTTCTATGCATTATGGAAACTATACAGATAGAGGATGACACAACTTTGTAAAGTGTAATATAAGAAGTATAAATAAAAGGAGAATAAAAAATCAGAAAAAAGATTCAGTTACAGTAGCTACATAGATGAGGTGTCACAGAGAACTAGTTGTATTTGTTTGCATATTTGTTTGATATTGCTATATCGTATCTTTATTTCATTATGGCCATCATCTCTTCTCCTATACTCTGTCATGAAAAATAAACAATCCATTTAAAATTATCTGCATGCCATTCCTGATAATTGTTTGAAGGAGTGTTGCTATTATAGGAAGGACTCTCCTTCAGGGAGGAGAATAATAGTTTACCAATGTAGATAATTGTGCACTAACATAATAGATGGGGATGTGCTTTGGTGCAGTTTGGTTTTGTAGTTAAGCTGCATATCAGTGGAAAATATCACAATATTTTCACTTCCCTCTTGTGAGAAATGCAGTTTGCTTTAGCTGAGGTAATTGAAAACAAAACAAAACACCAAAATAACTGGATCAAGTCCTTCATGGGTTTGCAGAGTAAATATGAAAAAATGATACAAACCTGCAAGAAATATTTCATGAAGCCTAAACTGAGCAAAGCAAAGACAAAAAGCAGAATGTACTGGACTTTGCTACTGTGCCAGAAGTTATGAAATTATTATAGATAAATTATATTATAATAGTATAATTATGGAGAATATATATTATTATTATAGATAAAATAATAGATTTTCAAGACTATCAAATTTTTTCAGTAATATTTTTAATTCTGGAATTATTTTCTATAGAATTTGGATTTATAGTAGTTTTGTAAGGTTTCTTTGATTCATTTCCTTGTTTGTAGATGAAGCAAAATGATTCTAAAAGCCAAAATATTTGACATAGTATAAGTTATATATTTTAAACAGGAAAAACTCAGCTTGCATTACTCATCCAAATCTCATGTCACAGTCTGGTGCTAGACTAAGAGGGAAAGAAGAGATGTGATTACATTGAGGTGTCCACCACATATATTTGCTGACCAATAGAAACTGTAGACTACTGCCTTCTGTGGAAAATTAATTTTAGATATATAGGTGCAACTTATCTGATTTACATAGTGCATATATACTCAAGCCTGCAGTAAGTTACTCTGTCTTTATCATGAATAACTCTCATTTCTGTTCGTGTAAGTGATTGAAATAGCATTTAAATTTATAACCTTCAAACTCCACTTGATTTAAAATGCAAGGAAGGCTAGAAAAGTCATTATATCTTTCAAATTATTTTTTTTCCTTTACTGATTTCTGAGGCATCAGAATGAAACAATCAGTCTATTGAAAATCTGTAATAGCAGAAACTGAATTTTTCAACCAGTCGTTGACCTCAAAGTCTAGATTTAGGCAAATTATTCTTGTTTCAAAGGGAAAATATATCTAAGGAAAGATGTATGTCTGTCTCATCTATTTTCTCAAAAAATATATGTAACATAAGAACTGTGTTGCCTTGGACACAAATAGGCACAATGGACACAAACATCAGTATGATTGTTCGCGCCACAATATCACAACTAAATGGGGAATAAAGCTTTTAGATGGAAGAAGTTGAAGCTTCTCTTAGCACTTGCACTTTATGATGCAGTGATCCTGTGGGGTTTAATGAAAAATCAGTGTTAGTGAAACCAAGTGTCATTTTCCCAACAGTTAGTCAGCTCACAGTCCATGCCATTGCCCATCTTTGAGGTGAATGAGGGTGTCATAAGAGGTGTTTATCTGTGGTCATGACTTAATAGTGTGCATAGTATGTATTGAAACTATTGGCTAACACCTCTGATATTAAAAATACTATCCAGTTTCAGAGACATGAATGGATAGTAAAAGAAAATGATCCTGACCATTGGAGCAGCCATTTGCATGAATAAGCAGTGTAAATCACACAATCACAAAGTCACAAATTTTGCTGAGTTGGAAGGGACTCATAAGGATCATCATGTCCAATTTCTGGCCCACAGGACTATCCCCCAGAGTCCCACCCTGTGCCCGAGAGCCATCAAATGCAATGACAGCAGCTGGGAGAATAAACTGGAAATCTAAAGGTCCCAGGTTTTTATGATTAATATGTGTGTGTATATATCAAAACAAAGAAAATTATTAAGAGCTGAAAGAATTAGCAGTTATCAAAGGAAATTATTTTTTCTTTTTCATATTCGTTAGATTAAAAAGTGACCTGAGGCAAGCTAAAGAATTTCCATTATTGTAAAAAACAAGATCAGAATTATTTTGTGTAGCATAGGTTTTTTTAACATAATTTTATTTCTAAAATAGATATTTAACAATAATTTTTAGGAAAGATTAAAAATAATATATTAATTAGGTTAAGTACAACATAAGCATAAATTTCTTGATGCAACCAATGCATAAGTAATAAAAAGACTGAAATAGTTATAAATAATCAACTGGATGATGAAATCTAATGGATAACCAAGAAATAGTATAAAAGGTAGAATTGCAAATATGAAATTCTGTAAGGCTATTTTCACATCGTAGTCATTGTAAGAAAAATATGAATTTTGAAAAAATATTTCCAAGCAGAATATTATGCATTAAAAAGGAACATCAATTCATCAACAAAATGAAGCAGACTGTAGTATTTTATCCATATGCTTTTTTTCAAATCTTTTACAGATCAGAGAATGCTCCATTATGGATAAAGAGGAATATAAAATTCTACTTTTATAATTCAGTCTAAACACCAAAATTAAGTACAGGAACTGACCCTCTCTATCAAACTTAATTTTCCTGGTAACATCTTAATTTAGACACTGAAGTGTCCAAACTCAGTCTTTTAATCAGGATTCTAGCAAGATACCTCAATAAAAATATCAAATTCCCACAATTCTTAACTACTCAGGCAAGAATAGGAGACAAATGCTTTTTTTGAAGTGTTATGCATTAAAACTGTTATATTCTTAATTTTCAGCAAAGTCTGGTTATAAACTTATTTAGATTCACTAGATTAGTTAAAAGTGCCATATCTTATTATCTTCATTGTCTTTCATCTTTAACACATAATTAATTGTATGTCCTGAAGATGACTCCTCCTAGCAAAAAGTTTTCTTGCTGCTCTGCGGCATTTAAAACACTTCTTTTAGTTGATTCTTACCTTAGGTTTTTCCATTTTTTAAAATTATTTTCACTTCAACTGTTACTAAAGTTGCATTAATAGTCTTTGAAGTCAATGATGGGTTAGATTTTTTAATTTTTTTTTTGTTTTGTTTTATTAGTAGTTTTTTTGGGGAAGAGAGTAGTGGGTTTTATTGGGGTTTTGATTTTTTTTTATTTTAATAAAAACTTTAATAAATTCATTGGCTTATGCATTCAGCAATTAACTGTCAAGATGTTTACCTCTCTGAAATGGTGTCAGCAATTCAGTGTGTAATAAACACACTGCTTACCTGTACTATCATATCTATATACATATGTATATATATATACACAGATACACAAACACAACACACACCCACCCCCACTTATATAAATTCAAATATATGCTCAGCTGCGGGAACTAAGGTTTTGTTCTGATTAGGTAGTGAAGACGCAAGGGATACTAAAAAGACCAAAGAGCAAAAAAAGAAATTAAGTCACTACATTTGTACAAATGCATGCAAATTTATTATAAGAAGGTTATCCAATTAATTGAGAAGTGACAATTTCCAGCCAGGTTATTAGGGTTTGAGGAGTGTGGAGAATACAAAGCAGTCAAACTTGATTCTCCAGGTAAGGACAGGTTACTTATCAGATGCTGCCAGTAGGAGGTGGAAGTCCCCAGGGACTGGAAGATCCTCATTCCAGATAGGGTTGCTGGACCTCAGCAGGGGGCTGGAACCGAGGCTGGGAGTTCTACTGCTAGTGTCAAGGTTTCTAAGGAAATCCTAGCAAAAGGACAACAGTCCTTAGCAGGTAACTGGTAGCTATGGCAACCAGTTCCAGTGAGATCTAATTGCTAGATAATGGGATTTTTTTTTTTTTTTTTCAGAGATAAAAACTAGAATCTAGATATTGCAGTTATTTACACCTGGCAAAGGCAGCACAGAAAGCTACCAGCTCAACATGGCAGTACTTGATGCCCATTTCATACAGGTGTTAGCAAATGACAGGACTTGAAGAAATGGCATGAAGCTGAATCAGGGGAGGTTTAGGTTGGATACCCGAAAAAGCTTTTCACCCAGAAGGTGGGTGAACACTTGGAACAGGCTCCACAGGAAGTGGTCACAGCCCCAGGCCTGGCAGAGCTCAAGAATCTTTTGGACAATATTCTCAGGCTCAGGGCATGGCTTGGGGTGTCCTGTGCAGGGCCAGTTGGCCTCAATGATCCTGGTATGTCCCTCTGTTAAAATAATGTTTTCTCTGCCTTACTTAAGGGGAAATCTTTTCAACATAATCAGGGTGCTACCTAGTATTGAGAGCAATGTGATTTCTTACAGAGCATGTTGCCCTGGAAAACTTTCCCACATTCAAAAAGGTATATGCACACACTGCACATTGTGACCAGGTGGTACAGACTGAAAGAAAACATTGTAATAATCTACTCATGTAGGATAGAAATCATGAAATACCAGCTGAGACTGTATACAGCAATTCATTTTTCAAATGTCCATAATCTAAAGTATGCTAATATGCCTTTTGAATTTCCTGGAACTGTGAACATCCTTCTATTTTGTTCTGGAGGTAGGTCTTTTCTTTACTTAAACAGGCTTGATGCCACAATACTACTAACAGCTGTGTCTGAAATATTCGAGGTAAATTTTTTTAATGGTTTGTGATTCAGGCTTTTTTTGTTATGTTTATTTCTTGTATTTCCATTTCCACTGGTAATACTTTTCAGATTGCAGTATCATGTCAAATGCTTTGTATTGTACGCAGTGTGCCAAAAGTGAGCAGAATTATTTCTGTAACTGCTGAAGTTCAGTGAATATATTTTTTTAAATTACTTGAGTTACTTAAAAAAAAAAAAATTGGGAGTCTGCACAGGAATAATAAAACACTCTGAAAGTTACTGGTATATTTTCTGTAGTGTGCTTATTCCTGGAGTTGTTGGAAGTGCAACAAATCTGAGTCAGTTTTCTTTTCCAAGAAGCAGAAAATTATTTACACCTCAGAGGTAACAGATGCATCAGATACTAGAGTAAAAATTAACACTTTGAATATTAAAAAGAAGTCTAAAAATCTCAAACAATTCAGTAGGGAAGTCTGGCCAAGGAATGATTTTTTTTTTCTTTCGTTACATATAAAGTGCAAAATTAAGAAAGGGGCTTGAGTGAGAGAGAGCATTCGAATGGTTTCTAGCTGGCTCCAGTGGGGACCCAATGTGAAAGCATATTTAAGAAAGGGCAAAAAATGGACAGAATGGAAGATAACAAAATGAGTGAGAAGCAGCAAGAGGAACAAACACCAAGGTAATAATACAAGGAGGAAGTAGTCCATGATGCTGCAGCAGATATTCCCTGCAGCTTGTGGACAAATGGACTGTCATCTTCAAAATGTAAGAGGAAAGCAGCAACAGAGAGAAACTGTTATGTACTGACTGTGACACTCCACAACCCACTGCACTGGTAGGAGAGACTGAAAGAAAGGACTGAATTTGAACCTAAGAAGGGTGAAAGAAAGGTATTATATGTCTGTCTTTTTGTTTCCCACTAAAATCTTTGTGCTTACCTCTGTATCTTCATCCAGAAAAGAACCTAAGTCAAAGGTCTCTCATATTTTACTTACATACTTTCAGCTTTGCCCAAAAGCCTTGGGATCCTAAGTTCTGAAATAAAAATACCTGGGAAAAAAAATTATGTGCCTCTGATTTTTTTCTTCCTGAAATACCAAGATAAAAACTGGTGACATTAACATATCTTTAATTCTCCCCCAGATGTCTAATGGGAGTCTTCCAGAGTTCTGTGGGAACACAGGCCCTAGAAATATCACCTACCCGCATCTGAATTTTCCACAATCAATAAGACCTAATACCTTGAAGAACAGAGCACCAGAAAGAGAATTCTGTAAGAGGAAAATCTGGGGAACTATTCATAACACCAAACACTAGCAAGAAGCCAGTTGGCCAGTCTACCTACATCCTTTTATATTTACAATTACTGACTTCCCTCCAGAATGTTTCAGGTCAGAGACCTAACATATGTAAACTGAATTGTTTTCTTAAAATTTTGTCTTTCTCCACAAACTGCAGAAGAAGCCCATGGAATCTATTTCCTAACATAGGTAATTAAAATTTAAAGTTTGTCAGTATGAATACCTCTCATTTTTCATTCAGTATTAACCCTGCTGGGGGAAAACATACCCTTATGATGCATGATATTTAAACAACATTGAATTGTGTGTGCCTTGGGTCTTTGCATTACACTGAAATTTATTGCAAGAGGACTACCTGCTTATTCAACATGATAAATCCCAATGAGTGGATCAGAATTAATAAAAACTAATATCTTCCTCAGGTTTTGTACCCTAGATGTCATAAGAAATAATATGTAACCCTTTTTCCTGGATGCCAAGGTGATTAAGGATTTTATGTCTGGGATGAATATTATAGATGAACAACACTGTGATCTTTAGATAAAATGGGAAAAAAATATAGAAGATGATTAAGGAGTTTGATTTACTAGGTATGTTATAATTGTGTTATGCTAAAATACAGAGAATTACAAGAAAATTTTTTATTTTTATCATTAATAATACTTTTGCTTCAGCACATTTACACCAGAAAAACTATCTTTGAAAACAGACACAGAAAGGCTTATTTAATATTTTTCCCTTTCTATTTCTACCAACGCTGCTGATAGTAACACTCAAAACATTCCTGTTGTAGGACTGTATTAAAAACAACATAAATTTTAGTGCCATTGGCTGCAAATTTTAGGTGTTTTTTGTTTAATAAAATGAGAAGATTAAAAAAGGGGAAAAAAATGCAGCCATGATAATCTGATTTGTCATGATTCTTCTTGCATTTGATAATGATATTAGCATTGCAAGAATCTTTGTCAGCTCTATCAATGGATTTTCACTCTTAATTGCTATTTTCAGTGATTTTTTTTGGTGTTTGATAGTAATTTTAAGCCACAGCTGCTGCTTCCATTTTGATTTGTTTACTTCCATAAGGCAATTTGTATCACAGAAATGAATGCCACTAAGTGGGCCTCTTTTGTGTAATATGTGAATATAATTCTTGTTTTAGGGTTTTCATTTTGATGAACTTTTTTTTTATAATTGCTTGTTTGCAAAATATTAGTCTTGAAGTTTTAGTTTATGCATGTTTATTTTCTTAAGAAATAATGCAAATAGTTTGTGCTGTTTTTAAAATAAGCCAATACATTTTAAAAAGCATGAATGAAAGGTCCTGCAACTGGAGAGGAAGATCGCTTTGCAGCAATGGAAGGTGGGGATTGAGTGAGCATCTTGTCAGGAAGTGAGCAGAACCCAGTGTGCTCTGGCATAGCAGAAGGCGAGCCAGTCACTCAAGAGAAATGATTATCAAGGAGTTGCAGAGATGGACTGCTCTGTGAAGGAAGGGCAAGCTGGGACCTGAGGATTGCAGAGGAGCAGGAAAGGGCACTGACCTCACTGACAAGGAGTCAGAAATCTCAGTCAATAAGCCAGGATCAGGATGGGTGGGAAGATGGTGTTTAGATAGTCAGCCTAAGCTCTGTGACCACATAGCAAATCCACTGGAGTGAGGCAGGTCTGGAGTCAATCCAGGAAGCAGATCAGTGGTAGAGGGAGAATCAAGGCAGCAAGGCTTAGGAACAGATCTGGCTGCTACACATTTGCAGTGTTGATAGTTGGGAGACCTCTGGCTGAGAAGGAACTTCCTAGGGAGGGAGGGACAGGTCCTCACTTCTGCCTTTCTCCACAGTGGCTGTTAGCAGTAGAACTCAGAAAACTAAGTTCCTAGAAGAGAGAATGTGCTAACAGTCATGACTGTCATTGTTCTCCTCTATTTTGCATTTTTTTTAATCTAAAAGAGTTAGAGCATCCAGATTTGGGGCTCCTCCAATATGAGAAAGGCATTAATAAACTGGTATTTGTTCAGTAGAGAACTACCAAGGTGGTCAGGGAGCTAGAGTTCTTTCTCTGTGAGAAGAGTCTGGGGGAGTTGGCTTGTTCAGCTTGGAGAAGCAGCTGGTATCCTCCCACTGCCTACAAGGGGATCATCAATACAGAGCCAGTTAAAACAAGAGAAGTCCAAAATAAGCCTAAGAGAATTTTTTTCTTCCACCATGAAGGCATCGAGCAGTGAAACAGGTTGCCTAGTGAGGTTGTGATATCTCACAGGTTTTCAAGACCACACTGGCCAAAGCCCTAAGCAGCCTGGAAGTACCTTACATTGACCCAGCTGTGACAGACCTTCTGAAGTCCCCTCCAGCCTGAGCTGTGCTAGGGTTCTATGCGTGGAGTGCTAGGGTTCTATGGTGTGTCATTACTTCAATATTTTAACTCTTTCTTATTTTTTCTGTTTATAGATTTTAGTTTTTGTTAGTATTCCATTTATCAATATTATTTTTGGGAAGGGAAAATGGGAAAGGCTAATGAAAAATATTATTTCAAGATCAAAAAAGAGGCAAAGATGTCTAATAAAGATCTAAGGTACATCTTCAGAAGTTAATTAAAATTTATTTATTCTAGCCACTGGTAAGTAAAAACAGGAGTTTGTTATTAACAAATACTTTCTTCAAAGAACAACTTAAAAGCAATTCTAAAATGTAAAGCTGACAAATTTTGGTAGTGGTTCTCTGTTACCCAAGTGAATAGGTTAAATAGATACATAAACCAAGAATAAGTTGTTCACATAAGAAAAAAAAATCCTACAATAATTCACTGAAGAAAAGGAGCTATAAGGTGATCAGAAAGCCTTCAAATTGAACAATGTATCAAACTAAAAAGTAAGGGGAGGGAGGGGGAGGGAGGGGAGATTGAGGTTCATTTTCCATCCCAGCACCTGTGAAATTAATGTTTCTATTTGTAAGGAAATGTGTGAACCAGCATGAGTTAATAGCATCTAATTTTTCATGAAGAAGTCATACTGGATTCCTTTTTCTATCAGTATTTTTTGTTTGGGTAATTGTCTGAGGACAGTTTTCTGATCATTCCCTGTCACTGCATTTAGTTACACAATGTATGCTGTTTTTCAAACTTATCAATTCTACTTCTTTTGGACAAAACTAAATCAAAATCCTGCATTTAATTACTAATGGGCACTCTATGCACAAATCTGACTTAGAACCAGTAAAAAGTCAGACCTTACAAAATGCATACAGCAGGAACATAGATCTCAGTAACAACTTTCACTCTGTCAATGTCTTCTCATTGGTCTGCACTATTTACTTCACTTACCAACTTCCAGAAATTAAAACACCACTTAGAAAGGAAAAAAAAAATTGAAGATTGAAAACAAGATAATAGCTCATCACTGTGAAATCTTACACTTATATTTTTTATCAGCAATATTTTAAAAGGCTAGGTAAAACAAATTTTCTGTGGTTTGGTTTCTTTGGGGCTGAAGTGGGATTTTTTTGATTGGTTGGGGTTTTCCCCCCCCACAACTTGTTTTTGTTTTGTTTGTTTTTTCTTTAAGTCAAATCAAAATGAAATCTGGCTTCATATCTTTGTATAGTGTCAGACAATAAAAGTATAGCTTTATCCTCTAGATGGAGGAGCTTAACTCATCTATCCTTGTTTCCATCAATTCAGAAAAAGAAAAACTTGGCAGTGAGTTAGGTCTCAGGTTTTAAAGCTTCACAGATATAACATTTCTGAAGTCACAACAAATGAATAGTTGTCTTTGATGGCTCTTTTATGCTAGGTACAGATGAATTAAACTTAACTGCAAAGGCAACTCAATTTCCTTTATCATCAATTTGGCATTGTTTAACAGATGTTTTCTGGAAGCTTTAGTAATCTTTTTAATTTGTCTCTGTGTAATGTGCAGCAAATATCCTTGGTTAATAGTCTGATTATTAAATTTAATTCCTTTTCAATAGCAGTTTTCATTGTTGCAGAAACTTTGAAACCTAATAACAAGGCTATAAAGAACCCTGATTTCACTCTGCTTTTAAAACCACAACTATTTACTACAGACACATGCTAAAATGGTCCTTAATATGAAAAAGTCTGTGAATTCCTGATACCAATAGGTACAATAATAGATGAGGGAATCTTTAGTGATGAATATTATCTAAAGACTCGGAGGTATATTTTGTCTTGATGTTTTTCAGTCTTACACCATCTACCCTCTCTGCCATTTCCATTAATCTCTTTTCACTGTCTAGGTTTCCAGACATGGTGTTCAGACTTGTGTGTCTTCCACACCCAATCTAAGTGTATCTAATTTTAAATCGTGTCTGTAGATAAAATATGAATGTCCTCTCTGCACTTTCACTCTCTCCTATTTCAATGTAGGGTCAATATATTAGCTATATTTGCTTATAATTCATTATTTGTTTTAAGCCATACCTACAAAAGACTAGGCACTGCAAGAATTATATAATTATTCTTATGAAGAAAACCTCTTTAAGTTAAAGAAGTTTACAGTCCCGACTCTGGAAAGTATAATATGCAGGTTCAATCTTTGTCTGCTTGACATGTCATTCTCTACATTTGGAATATATAAATTTTTCCACTACATAGCTCTCACTACCACTGAGATTTTTTTGTAAGCATGTCAAGACCACCTGCAAGACTTCAATAAGAATATAAGATACCCAGAAAAGATGAGCTAAGAAGACATTTAGCACTAGCTGGAAGCCTAGATGGATACTACATCAGAGTTGAATTAATGATCAAAGAGGTCCAACTTCAAGAATTAAATTTGAGTTTGAAAAATGCAGCGGATTTGTTAGGCCAGAAAAGTAATGCCAGCCTTACTAGAATATGGATGAAGAAAATGTCATAAATTCTTGGGAAAGTCTACCAGAAACAGAACTATATCTTAAAAAATAAAGGAATTTAGCACCTGTTTACATGTTTTGCTGGAGCAAAACTTCTCTCTGTGGTACTTGAACTTAACAGAAACTTAGACATTATTATTTGATTTGTATTATTTTTAATTGACTGTCAAAACCTATTAATGGAACTTGTACAATGGAAGAGGCAAATTACTCAGGAAGATCTGTCTGAACAAAAAAAAAAAACCCAAAAAAAAAACCAAACCAAACAAAACAAAGCCAAAAAAAACCCAACAACAACAACAAAAAAAACCAAACAGAGAAACAGTAGAGATTCAGTATGAACAGGGGCTTTTATCCATGGACCAAAGATTTAGAAGACTTAAAGCAGAGACAGATTCAACATGTACCTGGAAACATAGTAAATGTGTAATGTAAAAAAAAGTAGTAATTAATACTTTATATTGTTAAACATTATGGAATAAGTATATATATAATTTGAATTATAAAATAATAGCTCCAAGTTCATTAGCACATATTAAATTATAGTATGTATTTCAAATTATATTGCAAAAATTGCTTTCTTATGATTCTGATTTTCTCATACCATATGACACCATTAGGCATTTGGAGTCAGATTCTTCACCATCCAATATCTGTGTTGGGAAGGGTCTGAATATTTTTTCAGTCTGCATATAGGCTTTTCAGAACAAAAATCTCATTTCCTATGAAAAGGCAAAAACACTCCACCCTTTATTGCAAGCATATTACTTTTCAGTATCCAAGTGTTCATGTATTGCTGGAGGAGAGTGAGGTAGGATCCTACAGTCAGATGTAATAAGGGAGTGTTAAACCATATAGCATCCAAGACAAACATCTCCTTTGGGAAGATAGTCAGAGGGGAGGGATGGTGCTGTGAAAGAACCCAAGCAAGTTTTATCACTGTGTAATATAGCTGTCTTTAAAGATTTCACATTGGGCTTTTTTCTATTTCATACTAAGATACCCAAGTATGCTTTGAAATTACATATTCCTTGTGTGAAATCATATTCCAAAGCACATAATAAAGCTATTTTCTAAATCAATATTTAAAGCTTCTATACAAAATGAAGTCTTTCAGGGGGGAGACATGTAGGTGGTAAAATCATACGATAGGACTCAATCAAACAACAGTAGACAAACTGCTTAGTAGAACCAGCTGGAATACTCTCAGGCTGTCAAAATGCAGCCTTCCTGGGCCTGAAGAGTAAACTAAACCAATGGACGATTCCAGATTTACAGATGAAGTGACAGACTGTAAGTAGCTGTGGATAGCTCTCTGCCAGGAACACCACCATCACATGAATTAAACAAAACTACTAATGCTCAAGACAGGGGTGTGGTGATGGAAAGGTTGTGTTAATATTTGAGCCACAGGTGGAGTGGGGATGATGGAAACATTATACACTGATTACTGTATTGGTGTTATTTTCCAAATCAATGGCCTATTACCTTTTGGTGTTTTTCATCAAGAGAAGAAAATACATGGCATGAATGGAAAGGTGATAGCTCTACTGGAAAGCCCACCAACCTGAGACTGGGCCTGTCAATCTGTTCAACAGAGAGGAATATCTACTGTGTTTGCTTCTGCTGCATGTGATGAGGAGGAAGGAGAGCAGGAAATTAACAGGCAAAGAAAGCAAAATCTGTAAAGCACAGTGATAATTTTATTCCTAATACAGGTCAAAACTCAGGCCTCTTGGACTTTTGTATACATGGCTACGTATAATCATGAATATTGCTTTCATTTCCCTGCTCAAAATAATACTGCAGGAAAAGTCAGCATAAATCAGAGAAGGAAAAGACATCCAGGGCATTGACCGTCTCTGTATTCAACAGGTATTGAAGAAGTTTCAAGGATGCTCAGGTGGACAGCAGTGACCAAAAAAATTACATTGCAACTGGTCTGTTCTGTCCCAGGTTACCCTGGCAAGAATTGCTGAACACATTTCTGGGCACTAGGGACACAGTTTTAAAGGTGACGACTCTCTGAAAAAAAAAAAAAAGAAAAAAAAAAGAAAAAAAGCGAGGCTAGATAAGCACTGAAGACATTTTATATCTTTGTCCATCGCAAAGGTCAAATACCTTTTGCTTTACTGCTAGCATTGCTTCTTAGGACTATGAAAAGATAGGGATAAATTAGAGAGATGATGAAAGACGTGTGGGTTGGGACAGCTGAGAGCTAAACCCCAAGAGAGGTAATGTATCAGTTTGTTGTGATGCAGAGGGTATCTTTCTTGCAACCCTATTATATTTCTATCATTTCAGGAAAAGAAGGTCATTAAATTATAGGATTTGAACTTTGAAAGAAACATAGTGGAACCTAAGGTGGTATGTTCTCCACCTGAACAAGGTACTGGAAGTCTGTTCTCTCTTTCAGGAGGGATATACTCAAATATTAGTCATAACCAGAGGGCTTCAGAAATGTATAAGGCTGAATAATCTTGGAGGATCTTTTCATGAGGGTAAGCTTCTCTAGTTAGAGCTTCAAGGGTCCTGCAAGAGTAAATAAAATAAAAAAAATCCCAAAAATTTCACTCCTAAAATGTCTGTAATAGAGACTTTTAAGAGAACAGTATAGATTCAGCCTCAGTCCTAAGTGTTTTCCTTATGTATCCTGTTCCAATTTGAGCAGCAAAGCGTGTGGCACACATCTGTACTAATCAGATAAGCTTTTTGGAAAGGGCTTTGGAAAGTTTCTTCATCTAACCATGACTTCAATATTGCAATTTTTGTCCATGGTTTCCAAAGTATTAACATAAATGTGTATGACAATGGGAAAACTTAACTATATTTCTGTTTCTTCATTTAAAAATATTTGGAGGTGATGAGATTTCTCTCAAAAGATAATTTGTCATTTTATGTGAATAAAACTTGAAGGAATTTTTTTTCCCTTTTGAAAGTATACTCTACCTCATTAAGTAGAGATTTCTAAAATCTGCAGTAAATAGAGTTGCACTTCAGTATCATGTAAAGATGCATTTTATAAAATGCATTTCTGTTGGTTTGTTTTGTTAAGAATATGAATGCAAAAATTGTGTCATGAGAAAGGATAAATAAATAAATAGGTAAAATACCAGTTTTCTTAACCTGCTCAACTGGACTGTTAAATGAAGTACAGATAATTTAGTTATTTTTCATGGTAGGAACTGGGTAGGAACTTGTGTATGTTATGGGATGTGTAAGTAACTACTTTACTGATTGCATGTGTGAAAATATCCATGTGCATACTCAAAGCTTCAGATTAATAAGAGAAAAGAAAAAACCAAAAAAAGTATCCATCTTAATGCTGCATTTTAACTCTGAACAAATTAGTTTCCATCTTGACAGATGTGTACACTTCATCATTTGGAAAGCTGAAATTGGAGAGGAGCAGAATTATTTGGTGATATGCAGACAGTATTTTGTTGTAGAAAATAGCACTGCAAGTAGATGAATGCTTGTAACACAGACTGAAGTTCTCTGTTTCTAGTTTCTTCCCTACCAAGCAATTATCATCATTATAATAATAATGACTATAATAATATTGTGGAGTCTACTGGCTTCTATATATCCCACTGAAGGATGACTTGAAATGGGTTTTGGCTTAGAACTTTTTAATATTAAGAGATTTCACAAAAGAAATAACTGCCATGGATTTCTATCTACAACCAGTTAGAAGGTATAAGTTGTACCACTCAGCTTAGTATTCTACTGAAAATTATGTGGTTTTCAGAGTAGTGTTTGGAAAAAAATGCATCAGTTGAGAAGCAGAGATATTCTACCCACAAATGTAGCATCATAAAACTTATATTCACACACTCAGTTTTTACTCTGAACCTCAACATTGCAATTTCAGATCTGGTGAAATTGATGGGTAAACAGGGCTAGTTACAAACTACACAAACTTGGATTTATTATTTGGACTATATAGAAAAGTTTGTACTTGCAATTAGCTTTGACTCTAGACAGAAATAAATGCAACTTGTTCATTCTTTTTCAGTTTGTGGCAAAGTAAATGAAAAAAAAAAGCCCCATTGCTACAATTCTTACAAATATACTTCCTTATTAAACTGTTCTCAAAATTCTAAATTTCTTTACACTTTTCAAATATGGAAAAAAAGCCCATATGTCTCAGCAATCAAAAAAAGAAAAGGTCTCTACATTATATTGTGTATATATATAGATATACAGCGTGTGCATATATATATATATATACAGTATATTGATATAGTATATGTACAGTATATTGATACAGTATCTCTTCCATCACTTAAGGCAGAAGTACTGCTACCTGTGAGAAAGTACTCTATAATCAGTATAATGGCTCCCTTATTTAGAGAAGAAAGTATCACTACTTTCACTCTTTGCTACTGCTCAGGTCCTTGCAAAAGCTTGCCTCTTTCATGATACAACCTTTCATCCCAGTAATAACTACTGAGCACTTCTTGATTGTCAGCCACCTACAGAACTTCATATCAACACACACGAGGTCCCAAACAAATCTTTGGATGTCCTACCACACACGGTGTCCATCACATGCATTCATTTCTGGGTAAGAGCACAAGACAAATTCAAAGACTTTTGCTTACTCTACTGCTTGCTGAAAATATCTGCCGGTGATTTTACTCATCTAACAGTGACACAGAGAGGTAACTCAGAAAGTCTAATTCCACCCCAAAGTTATCATGGCAAAAAGCCACCCTCCCTTAGCTTGCTTTTATTGTCATAGTCTGCAGCTGTGTCAACACACTAAGCTCAAACTGAGCTTGCTGACTTGTATTAACTGTTTCTCTTACAACCTAGTAGGGACATATTATGTTCCTGCTGCTGTTTTGTGGGCAGAGGCATAACTTCGAGACTGACTAACTGTTGCTCCAGGTTCTTAATCTGTTATCATGTTTAGTCTAAAGTATTAAGCTATTCTGATTACATAGTTGGGACTTTCCCTTGCGTATCAACCAGCTCAACCTGAGAACAGTTGTTTCAATCACTTCAGCACATTAATAGGCAGAGATGTCTTAAAAAGAAATGTTTTCCCTCTGATTTTTTGTTTACTTTTATGCCAGGTAAAGAAGGAATGCAGAATAGTTTTATCTTGAAAAACATTGGCACATTGTTATTTCCAGAATATCATTTTTTTGTTTAATCCACTCGGAGACAGTGGTACACGTCTCTCTCAAAGGAATCCTACACACGATCACTTGAAGTTGCCTATCCAGCAGCAGAAATGTTCCATGCACTGCACACCTAGCATGGAGTCATCTAACATGAATATAGCAACCATACTGCTACTTTTTATTAGAAATGCACAGTTTAAGTGGAGCTAAGATGGAAGGCAAGCCAAAGGTAGTATTGCCAGAGAAAAGAGCTTATTGATTTTCAGCTAAATGATTATCACCTGTAGACAGTAAAATAACATCACTGTATCATATGGAAAAAATGCTGACTGATAAGGACCAAGTGCTTAAGTGTTATTACTAGAACTTAGGTAAAATATGGCTTGAGACAGGTCTGATATGTTAATATTCAAATTCACATTTTTCCAAAGTCCTGAAGTTAGGAAATCCAGGGATCTTGTTTGAACTTTTGATATTTGTTCTGTTCTCTTCAGTCTTTTTAACCATGTTCTTAGAAACATTTCTTTCTTATCCAGTTTGGGTATTTCCATTCCAATAAACATTGGTTTTCCTCTGTTTCTTCCTGGTCCCCAGCCAATGTGACTTATTTGTTTAGGACTGTAATTTTGTTTGTCAAAAGCATCTGTGATTACATCATCAATGATGTTCACATAGTTCTGGGAATAGACTTTCTGAGGTAACAGTTCTAGCTGGAAGACTACATTAAGTATAGAATTTTTAAAATGCAACTTTTTTCTCAGAGAATAATAGATCCAAAAAACTCTAAGTTCATTTAAAAATCTGGAAGTTTCTTCCCAGTTTCACTTAGGCCAAAGCTACTCTGTCAAAACCAAGTCTAAACAACATGCACGCATACAATACTAAAAACCTACAAATAAACAAAAAATATCCCAAACCACCTAAACCCCACCAAAATAGAGATATATTTTTTTCACTGTAAAAATGATGGTAACATTTTGTATTATGTGTTTTTATTAGAATCATGTAGATGAGAGCTGCACTTGTTAATTTTCTAAGCAGCAGCTTCAGAGTGAGACAAAAATGCTGCTCGTAGGAGGAGGGAGGCAAAAGACAGCAATACATTTATTTCCCTCAGGAAATATTAAAAAAAAATAAAATAATTTAGTGGATCTCTTGTACTTCATTAATTTTAAATTAAGGGGGAAAGATTTCAGCTGCAGTGACTGACCATCTGTCCAAATAACAGCTAGGAATATAAATGCATTGACCCTTTCCCATCTGTATTTGGCAATGGTTTGTTAGAAGTACATCATGGTGTCTCTCTGAGCAACACTGAATGTTCAATCTATTTTTGTTTACATTAGCTTTGGGGGCAAATTCATTTTGATAAATAATTATTTAGACACAGTGATCATTAATTATTTATTTTTGTAAGCAGCTGTTATTTCTATAGCAATCATTTTCATAATTTTACTAAATTTAAAAATACAGGGCAAATGAATGTTTGTATCTATCATAGTAAACGATACAACAAATAATAAAAAAGTGTACACAGTGCATGTATTGCTCTCTGAATTGACATACAAGGAAAAAACCAGACAAAATACTCATCTAGACTCCATAGTCCACACCCTTGGTAAACCTTCCTCTTTTAGCTGTGACACAAACTGAAATTTTGTCAGTGTAGGGAGTTGTTCAAATTATCCCTTTCCAGTTTTCAGGAAATTAGCAGTACATTTTTATGCCCATGACACACGTGAGCCAGGGCATTATTAGTGTTAAATATGCTGAAAATAAATGTGGGTCCTGAGTTGCTTGAAGGTCCCAAAATGTCTTTTACAGCTATGACGGTGTATTGGGTCTGGCTGAAATGGAGTTCATTTCCCCACAGCAGCCCTCACAGTGCTGTGCTTTGCACTGATAGCTAGAAAGGTGTTGCTAACACACCATTGTTTTGGCTACTGCTGAGTGGGGCTGGTGGAGCGTCATCTCTCCACATTCATCCCATCAAGGGGCTGGGGGTGGCAAGTACTTGGGAGGGGACGCAATCAGGCCAGCTGACCCAAATTAACCAAAGAAATATTCCAAACCACATGAATATCTGTCAGCTCAGATATAAAAGCTAAGGGGAGGAGGGTTATTTGTTATTTTATGTTGTTCCTCCTCTGGAGCAACTGCTCATAAATTTTTGCTTTGCTTCGCTTCATCTCAATCTACGAGTTGTTTTCCATCTTATTTTCTTTCCCCAATCCCTCTGGAGAGTGATAGAGTGGCATCCAGCCAAGGTCAACCCACTACAAATGAGCAAAAGAGAGGGCTTTGAAAATCGCTGGATTAGTGACTTCATGGCTTAGCACCATTTTGCCTTGAAGTTCAGGGTTAGGTTGCATTTTTCCAAACATGGCCTGGTGTAGTGGTGTGGTTTTGGCTTTATCAGTTTTATATATGTATTCGTTCCTTGTTTTATATTGGTTTTTGTAAGTTGTAATGGTTTGCTCCATGTCACCCATATTCAACACATCTTGGTTTTACCCCAACCCCAGTTATATGTCAATCATAAGTTATCCAGCCCCTGGGTCTTGTCTGTCACTTTGGGATTTCTCCCAAAAGTCTGGAAAGTTCCAGTGAGGACCCCAAGTGATTGGACAAGACTTTGGCTGTGTCCCCACCCGAGTTACTGATTTGCTGTGATATGTGTCATTTACCTGCAGAGCCAGACCCACATGATCCCTGATTTGTCCTCAGTTAAACCCATCCCCGAGTTCCTCCCCCCAATAAAAGATATTACTTTTGGGGGTTCTCCACTTTTTCCTGCTGCTTCTGCCAAGGGATCACTTCTGCTGAGGGGTGTCTGCTGAGGCAGATACCCTCAACTGAGGTTATCCCCACTGGGGGATGAATGAAGCCAGTAGATAAACCCTCAGTAGACTCCCTCCTTCTTTCCTGCTGTTGTCGCTTGACCTCTTTGGGCAAACAAGAACCCGAGGGATTGGTGAAGTTCATCCTGCTACCGAGCCGTGCCCTTTACTGTCGGGGTGTCAGGGCTGGCTGAGGCAGAGAGACACTGACACCTCTACAGCCTGGATGATATTTCATTGCCGAGCAAGAACTGCTACAGGCAGTAGATATATTAGAATGTTGAGGTCTGCATATACTTTTGAGTATTTTAAAATACTAATGGGCAAAAGAAAGTACCCCTTTCGTGGAAGAACTTGTGGGAATGACATCGGCTTGTGAAAGCACAGCAGGGGTTTTTAGCAGATTTTTTATTATTATTTATTAATTTCCTCGTTTGATCCAGATGAAAAGAAGGGATTGAGACAGAAGGACAAATTTACTGTAACCAAATTGAACAACAAATGAGAGTTAAGATATGTAGTTCAGTATTTAACTGCTTCTTCAAAACAAATAAAGCAAATCAGCAATATTGACACTTGATGGGAAAAATTAAAGAGATTTGACTTATAACTCTCAAGGGTATGCTGAAATACAAAAAGTGTAGGGCGCTCTACAGTAGAAGTAAAGGATGAGAAGAAAAACATTTCAAGGCTTCAAATATTATCAGTTGAACAGATTTAGATTTATACCTGCTGAAAACTTAATGTCTGATAAGAATTTATATTCTGTGCTAGTTAATGTCATTTGAATCTGAATATTCTGATAAGAATTTATATTCTGTGCTTGTTAATGTTGTTTGAATCTGGATTTTCATTTCACAGCTATTATCTCTAATTAGAATTGGAAATGGCAAAGATATAAGCCTGAGGTATTTTGTAGCCCAAGGAAATAAGCTCTAGATATATACTTTCTTTATTTCCAATTTCCACATTTTGTTCTGTGATCATTTTTCTCCTTAAAAAAGAATAAGGCAAATCAATGAAACTCTAAAGCGCATAATCTTTCTTTCATTGTCTTATTTTCTAGTACTTTTAGTAAGTACCACTCTTGCTATGAGCTAATCAGTCATGTAAATTTCTTAGTTTAAAATACTTCAGATTTTATATGGTAGATCTAATTTACACTTTGAACTCCACAATAGTTTCTGAAAGTGCTCAGTACTTGCACTTTTTATCAGAAGCATAAAAAGATCAAACTTAAGGGAAAGTTTATTACTCATGTCTAGCAAAACAAAAACATCCGTGAGTTAAGCTTAATCTAACCATACCGGTTTGTACATGGTGTTATCAGCTTGTACTATTGGTGTCCAGGTAGAGGAACCCCTCTGCTTAGTGATAGAGCTTCAGGAGATCAGTAGATTGGTGAATGTAAGGGAGAAGGAGAGAGTTGCCCACTGAAATCACCCTACATTCCCTGAGACAGTACTGATAGGGCCAATAGATTCAAGAATGCATGACATGGTGGATTCCCTATTTTCTCTCTGCCTGGATGAACATGGGATTTAAGGGACAAGGGGCAATGAAAATTCCTTTCCTGCACAGATGTATTGTATTTAGAAGTATTTGCTAATTCCTCATACCTAATCTAAATATTGTTGAACATTAAAACTGTGAACATTCATTAAGTCTTTAAAAAAACCTATTATGCCTTCAGGAAAATAATTACCTTTTTCACTAAATCTGACAAAATCAAATGAAACTCACTGCAGAGCAAAAAACCCTTGAGGTACCAAACTATAAACATCGCTCTATGTGCAGCTGGGAAACAATTTTTCAGTTGGTATCAAAGTTACTTAAAAGGACTTAGCACATAACAAAAATAAATCAGATGCATGTTGATTTTATCTTTGTCATACTGGAGCTGGAATAGGAATTAAGGGGAAAGGAGATAAAAATTGTTTTGATGAGTAAATGAATACTGGGATAGAAAAATTATATTGGGAGTATGTTTATATGATGCCATGGTATCACTTTCACAAAGTGATTTCTGCTGGAGGGACATTTTCAGATAAGGCATATAAATTAGGATGCCTTCAAGGTCTAGTTTTTCATTCTGTGTGAAACCAAGAAAGCACTATATGTCTAAAAGGAGTCTGTAGGGACAAACAGACGCATGCTTAGTTAAGGGAAAAACTGCTATAGGGAGGGAAGTTAGATACATGAACTTGATATCCAGCAGGGAAGCTGGTCTGATATCACTAGTAATAACAACCCATCAAACTCAGCATGTAGTTCAGCCCTTGGTTGGAAATGCTAAGTGAGCCTGACAAGAAATGTTCCAAGGGTCATCTGTAGAATTGTTCAAAGTCAGATGTGACCTTTTTCTTACTGCATCAAAGTGAAAGAAAGTAATGTAACGAACAGTAATCATTTCCCACCAAAAAAAAGCCAAGAAACCGAAACCAAAAACAAAACAGAAAAAGAAAAAATTCTGGTGGAAGTCTACCTACATATGAAAGCACTGGTGCATTCTCTGTTACAGTTAACAGAGTAAAAACAACCCAGCCAAAAAGCACACTCTGACCTCTGCACTCACACTTCAGGAGGAGACCTACTGAAAAGTACAGAATTCAGGGGAAAAAAAATTACTTAGAATTGGAGTTCCTGCTGATATATTCCATAATGATTTAAAGTTAAAATTTTAGTTGATACTACTCAAGTCCTACTCTGATAGTTGTCCAAAGTGACTGTTCAGAGATTGGGATGAAAAAGAGCAGCAAATCAAATAAGCAATGGAAAAACTGAGAAATAATTCCATTTACTCAGATGGCTTCATGATATCTGAAACATAAAATCCAGTGGGGATATTGCAGCCACTTCTGAAACATTTGCATTCTTTTTTCACACTCTTTTGTGTTTCTGTGAAGCAGTTTCATTTGGAAGCTTTCCAGAGTTTATTTGATTTTAAAGTCAATTACTCTTGGTTTTTCTCGTAATATTGCTCTTACTTTCTTTTCTCTTTGTCTACTTTTCTACTTCCATTCTGTTCTTTCTCCATTACTAAAATAGGTACTTTAGCATTTTCTTTGCAAGAAACATTAAGTGGCTTGTATTGATAGAAATAGTTCTTTACTCCCATTTATTAATTTCTAAAGAGATGTTAAGTAGGCACAGAATAATTTAATATGCCTGGACTGTTTGAAATCAAGAATTTATTCCAGTGTTTCATTTTATAGCCATAAACACTACTGGTTTTGACAAATTGCTTTTAGGAAGTGAAAGAATAACAGATGTCTTGCAGCACTCACCACCAACAGCTAATTTGGCTAACAGAGCCAACACTGTAAAATTCCTTTGTGTCTATAATTATCTCATTCATGTGATTGCTGGCATGGTCTGGCCAACCTCACCAAGGTTAATCATAAGAGATGGCCACAACCTAATGGAAATGCTAAATGAAAAGTCAGCCTTTGCTAACTTCTGCCAGTCTCCAGAAATAATGTAAATGTTATCGACTGTACAAATTGGGGAACAGTTTTTGAAATGCTTTAATCTGAGTGAATTGGGAAGTGCTAACTTTTTTGATGCCTATACAGAAACTGGTAGGCCTTCAGGGTGTCAGGGTGTGGTTATGTAAATGTATCTGAGTTAGGGTCCAGAAAACTATAAGGACAGCTGAAATACTAGTATCAGACTCTGGGGTAAATATTTGTGTTGCTGGATTCACTATGTGTAATGATTTAAATGGTACTGAAATCTAACACTCTAGTGCCAGCTTAGATTGCTTTATATGAACTGCAAAATTGTACTCTTTCTGGCAATAGAGTCTGCTGTGTATTTTTCAGTCATGGAAATGTTATAAAGACCTATGTGCTTGACCACTCTCCATGAACATCTGTCTCAAACAGGCAGTTACATCCACAACCATTTGGTTACCTTGAAGGAGACAGGACCTTGTGCTTCGAAGTTTCTTTTGGTAGGTACTTTTTGAGTCCTGTATTCACAAACATTTTGTGATTGAACTCAGTGCTCAAGAAGTTTTGAAGTAAACTACTGTATGGCAAAACCTATTGTATGTCAGCCTCACTGTTTTTCCCTGCTCTTTCTGTAGGTGATTCACCTATAAACAGTTGAGTTTTGGAGAAGGCAGTTCTATCAGCTAAAGGTTATTTGCCTCTTGTGCACAGTCCAGCTTAGCGCTAATGCAGAAAGTTCTGATCTACTGTAGGTTAAATGTCCTTTCAGATTCATGCTTCCCCTGCAATGCCTTGCACTGCTTTCCAGCGCAGTGCCTTTTAAATGAGATCTCTTGTTGCATCTCTAACCATTTTCTTTATTCCATAATTTGAAACAGTATGGCCTGCACAAAGATTTTTTCATGACTTGTGGATGGCAATGATCACCCTGGTTAGGGCAGGGTTGTGTAACTATGCCTTTTTCAGATTGTCCAAATGCTTCATGTGAGAAAAAGTAGTTTGATTTTTGTTTGAATTTTTTTGTAAGTCATCTCTTTTTGTTCTTTTTGATCAAACCTGTGTAGTCTATATAGTTTGTGCTTTTCTCTCCTTGATGCCTCTTTCTGTTGCTTGGTCATGGCCTTAGACATTACACTTCTCTTTTATATGATTACTGATGAGGACTTGAAATGGAAGGGACGGTGCTGCAAAGCTAAAATATTTCTGGAGGTGGAAGTTCCCTCAATATAATTCAGTTCATGCTACGTCTTTTCTTTAGGTCTGCAGTAGGGGAAATCAAAAGGAACAAAGACAAAGCATTTGTCGAACACTATGAGATAGTAGGAGTAATTTGGGTTTTCTGGAAAGAAAGAAGAAGCACAGTAGCCTTTGGCGGAAATACATTATGACTTACTTCATACCTGTGCCTATTTTTTGAGAGATTTTTCAAGAGACTAGGAGAAACACACATCCCAATATGACCTAATAAATTGACTTAATTGTCCTATTTTGTGGTGTTGGTTTAGTAACTTTGCAAAATTCAAGACAAAAATGAAAAAATATTTTACGTATTCATTTTATAAAATTATTTTGATATTTTCTCTAGAGATCTGTCTTAGTATTTCAGGAATTAAACCTATGGAAGATTGTTGGATAGAACCAGGCATTAACAAAAGTGTTTCAAAAAGATACTTAGGAAAATTAGAAGCCTGAGCTGTGCTGACCTATGCTTTCAGGCCTGAGAGCATTTGGCTCTCATCTGTCCAAACTATTGCTGAAATGTGAATTGGAACTTTCTGGAATAGCACTGGGAAAAGTGAGCTGTTACTTTTCAGTTGCTATACACTATATTCTGTGTTGTTATGTCTCCAATGACAGTGCAGTGGGGCACAATGGACACCTCCGACAAGGTACTGCCATTTGCAAGTTCCCTTAGTATGCCAAAGGGGTGTTTGAGCAGCAGGGAGGCATTATTGGATGTGCTCTAACTATGAAAGTGTTGCAAGTATTTTACAATGTGAGCTAGGGTCAGTGTACATAAATTTTATAGTGAATCAAAGCACCCATTTAGTGGCAGTGAATGTAAATATAGAAATACAGATAAAAGGCAGGTATCTCACTGGTACCTGTTCAATACCTGTGTTCATGTGGGGAATAGTGATACACTATCAATATGCTGCTTTATTCAACAGCTTTCAACTATCTTGGTGCATAATTTATGGACAGGATCTTCCTTTCAAAATCTTACAATCTCATTGAAAGGCAGGTATAAGAGAGTGATGTATCACCAAGGGGGCAGATGAGGGATCCTTTATGAGGCCATACACATGGCTGTTTGTGTGCCGTGGTAATTCAGAAGCTGTTATTGTCAAGAAGAAATAAATAAATATGAATGCACATCTGTCTAGGTTTCAGCATTCTTAAAGTTCCATCAATGCAAAATTAACATGAGCAAAAAGACATTTCTCTCCCTCTTCCTTTTATAATTTTAAAATCTTCTTATAGGTCAACTCAGTGCTTCCTCTTACACTATGCTGTTGTCCAGAAAAAATTATGAAAACAACATGATGTTTAAACCAGAACAATAATTACTGTTATTCCTGGAGCACTAAGAATAACAGTGTTTATTGTCCTTGTGCTGACATTGTTTCCCTGTTGCTGTTCTGACTTAATGCTTTGTGCCTTTGCTGCTCCCACCCCAGTGAGCTTTCAGTGCACATTTAGTTACTAACCCTTTAAGGGCTAGAAGCCCTGATTTTTGTAGAAAAATCTGATTCAATGTAAGATGAGATAAAACACAAGTTCTTTTTATGTTCCATTTTGCAAACAGTGGACAAATGGAAATTGGATGTAATGAGAGTTATTATGGGGGAAAGTCTGAAAGAAATGGGAAGAAGAAGGAAATACATTTGAGATAAGGAAGTTCCAGGCTGCACAATGTGCTTTACATAGGTAAATATGTGGAAGTAAGACTGTCCTAGTGTATAAAAGATGCTTGTGGATTCCATGCAGTCAGAAAAAAAATCCCTCTTAGTACACAGGAGAAAGGGATGCTAGAAGAATGGGTAATTTTCCTTCTGCCAGCATCTCTGATGAGCATGAGAATAAAAATCCAGGCTTATTTATATAACTATATAAATGAGTGATTTCAAGAAAAATTAAAAGTTCTTGTTTTCCTTAAAGGCAGAAATTATAAATACTTTTTTCTTAAAGTTAAGAGAAATCTCTACAGGGAGACCATGTTTTCTATTCCTTGCACTGACACCTCTGAGTTACCAGGTGCATGAACTGATCCTGTTACTGTCTCTCTTTTCATCCCCTTGTTTCTGCTGGTGCAAGGCACTGAAACCTTTCCCCTCACCCTCCCCCCCACCTTTTTCTTTTATCACCCTTTCTGCCTTGACTGCTCAGACTGCAGGGCTTCTAGAGAAGCAGCTCTCTGTACATTATTGCTACATGTGGTAAATTGAGTCTTTTTGGCAATATTGTAATGCATATGTTCCAGTAGACTAGTTATGGTAGTTATTTAAAATGCTATTGAAAACGTAAGATGAAGGTACTTAAAAATACCTGATTCAGTTCAGGCCAAACAAATGAGAGGTCACATTATTCCATATTTCCTATTTATTTACCTTCACGAAAATTCCTTTGCTTTGTTTCCTGACAGCTGTGCAAAACTCTACATTTCTTCACAATCAAAACTTATGCATCAGGTTCATACAGACTCTCACAGAGACCTGAGAGACACTTGTTTTTTCATGTGTTTAAAAATTTTGGCATTTCATAGCATTTAGAAGTCAGCTTTGTCAGAGGGAAGGGGCAGTAGATTAAAGGCTGCTGGTGCCTGTGTACCGCTGTGGGCATAAACGTCAGACTAACTTAAAAGTATGTGATCAGGTTGTCCTCTAGTGGCTGCCAAAGAGAAGATCTAACCATAAATTTTGCAATGTTGCTGCAATGGAAATTAGTGTAAGTTCTTACAACTCTTCTTTCTGTGAGGATTTGATAACTAGATCTCAAAATTATCAATCTCTGTGTGATTTCCATTCTAGTGGCAGGCCCTGCAAGTCTTTTTCTTATCTCTTCCTGAATTATGCCTCATAATAACATTGTAAATTATGTTTCTGGATGGGTCTTTATCAGTAGAAAAGCCAATTCCACACTTCTAGGCTTTTTTATGCAAGAAAGAAACAACCCTTTTTGAAATTCTGTTTCTCTATTATACTTCTGCCCTCTGTGCCTCCGGTTTTAGCACTTTGGTCCCAGTACAAGTGTGCCTTCTTGGCAGAGAACAAGTGCAGTGGGAGATAGGACACTATTTCTCTCTCTAATTCCACAAGAGAGCATTGTTTCCTCCTTCCTGCAGTCCTGCATCTGGTGTGGTGCAAATATCCTCTTTATGGTAGTGAACGAGGGTCTTATATCCACTAAGGATCTCTTTGGCAGAGATTTTGACTCTTCTACTGACCTAAGAGAATCTTAGATTTATTTGGAACAAGTAGTTTTCTGAACACAGTGACACTGGCATTCAGACCACTGTAATAATTATGTTGTTACCTTAAAATGGAAGTTCCACATATAAAACAAATAGAAAAATAAATCACATATTTCTGAAAATAAAGCATTACTTGTAATGTTCAAATTGTACAACAAAACACCACAGGACTGAGATATCTGAAGACAGCTGAGAAATCTTTCTCAGTGGGACTTACAGAGCTTGTGAGGGATCCACTGGCCAGTTAGTAATACCTGGTGTCAGAATGGAGGAAGCTGAATCTCATTAAAGAGGCTACAAGGCCTGGGTTTTGCCAGTATGCAAATCTACATTATTCGAGACACAGTTAAGACTTCTCAGTGTAAGACAAAGGCAATAGTGAAAGCATATATTTGGTGTTAAGATACATCCTTTCTCATCCAACAGCTTTCTTATGATCTTTGTTTCACCAATGGTGATGATGCAGCAGAACACAGTTTACTGACTTCCATACAGTCATACGTCAATTCCCCACAACACAGGAACAAATTCACTGTTCAGTCCCATGTTCTTTGGACCACTGGTTGTCCTTCTCCAGATAAGGAAAGCATTTTAATTTATAAACAGCATAAAAGTAAAAATACAACAGCCAGTGGTTACTGTAAAGACATATTCTATGTGAGGGGGGCAGATTAATGCTAATAATTGTTGGATCCATGGATCTATGGAGCCATAGTGCAAAAGCAGAGAAAAAATATTGAGTTCACCTGAAAAACATATTCAAGATTCCTCTGAGACAATGAGTAACATGAGAACAAAAGTTACATTATTTGCATTTGAACAGGACTTTGCCTATCAAGAAGCCAGTATTTGCAGGAAGCAGAAAGTGTTTAGCAATGGTGAATGTTCTCTGGTCATTGAGCATTGTTTAGCAAATAAGCCAAAAGTCCTGTAAATCTAGTTTTTTATTACTTTTTGCAGAATCAGCAGTCATGTTTTCAATCTTGCATAGACAGTAACATAATATTATAAGTGTAACATATTTTTTTCTGATGTAATGTGTTTACTCTCACTAAGCCAAGTTGGTTTTTTTTAGTGTCCACAGAAAAGCATCTATGTTTATACAGATTTCTAGGATGCTACAGGAGGCAGATTGCTCCATCTGATGTCAGCACATGTTGCAGTTTAGCCTTAATAACCCCACAGCACCTCCTCACCGCTGCAGAGTTACTATTCTGCTCCTGCCAGTTACATCTTCCTTGTGCTTTCCTTTCTCTCAACTTCAGCAGCTGGGCCTGTATTAGAGATGGGCCTAAGGGAACACAGAGGGAGTTTGAACATTTAGTAACAGTGTTCTTTGAGAATTCCTACAGATAAAAATCTCTGCTCCAGCTCAGAACCTAGGGTGTTAGATAGCTGCTTACACCCTGTACATGACATTGCTTCCAGCTGGCACTGTTACAAAATGATCATCACTCTCTCCTCTGAGTACAAGATCTGCAAGACAACTAAACTAATGAAGGATTCCAAGCTATTATCCTCCTACTAAACAACGTAAAAAAGAAATCTAAGAGAATGTGTTTTTTTTTCTCATCCCTGCTCTCTGTGCCCTCATTGCCCCTTGCACTAATAAATTTTCTTCCAACTGGAAGAAACAGTTTGTCTTCTTGAAAAAAAAGACCAAATAAGAGACTATCTACTCTTATTTTAGTAGTTCACAGATTAATAGACAGTTATAGAATATCGTCACAGAGGTGGTATAATATTTAGTGCAATCACGTGTACTGAGAAATAGAACACATGAAAATGAAGCTTTAAAAAATGTACAGTTTCCTGAAATATTTTCAAACTATTTATTTACAGACATTAAAAAAAAAAAAAAAAAGGAGCTCTTTTGCAAAAGATGCACTATGAGGTTGCACAAAGGCTTTAACAACCTAAGTCTGGATCTCTAAGATTAAGAAGCATAGTTGGAATACTTCTATCTATACTGGGTTCAGTTTAAATAACAACAATTTTCCAATAAAATTAAATTTCTTAGGAAAGCATTTGTTTTTGTCATAAACTACTTTTGAGAAGAATATTACATATTGAAAAATAATACCTTTGTAACAGTTGCGTTCTTAATGTCTTAAGTGTCCATAGCCTATGTAGACCAGTTTCCCACCTCAGCTTCAATTCTATGTGCAGAGATTCCCATAATATCAAGTCATAGCTTAGCAAGGGAAGAGGTCCTGGCCATAGACAGGAACCTGGTCAATAGATGAGAACGGGGCAATTAAACATTTAGACTACAATGTCTCCATCCGTTTGGATGAACAGAAAATTTATATAAGGAAACATAGTGGATATATTAGGATCTTACGTTCAGGTCAGTTAAAACAATGCATTTTATGCTAGGTAGCTTTTGAAATTAGTTCTATCTAAACCTGTTTCATTAGTGCAACAAAACCACTCATATGTTGTAAAAAATAAACCCTCTGGTTTAGCTTCTGGAAAAATTAAGTTTTGCTGAACTTGCAGAACCCAAAAGTTGGGTAGGCTACTCCAAAAACATGAAGAATAAACTTGTCATTGCAAACGAAATAAATCAATATACTGTTGAAAGGCGTAATGTAGCTATTAGTGAGTCACTTAGTAACTACCACTTGGGAAAAATAACCAAAGGAAATGAAAACATATTTGCATCAGAAAGGCTGTACTCCCTCAAATGCTATTTTTTTCAAACTTAAAGTTACTTTTCTTAATTAATCTGGTGTTGTTAGGAGCAAAAGGAAAAAAAGAACAACAGAGAGTAAAGAGCATTTTATATCAGAAGCTTCAAATTTTAAATACAGTTTTAACAAATATAAGAAATGGATGAGAAAATATCTAATAACACACGAAATTCATCACCAGTATTTTCATATCCAGATGTGGTGAATTAGTGGTTTCCATGAATGAAAATACAGTTTTGTCATAGAGATGAGATACATTCTGTCTCCAAAATGCTTAAGGTTTTTTTACCTTGTATCTGCATTCAAAAACATTGGTGTCATAGTAAAGGACGTTTTTGATGGATAAAAAAAGATTTTTTAGAAAATTGGGAGAGTTATGTTTTCATTAAAGATAGCATTAACTGTTCAAGATATTGATATTGGCCAGATATTCACAGAAACTGAAATTATACAATTGTAGGAACCCAAAAAGTATAGATATGCAACTGCAATGAGTCAACTTTATGCTAGAGGTCTACAAAGTTTTGAGGCAGAGAGATGAATAGGAAAACGTTCTTCCAGGGGATTGCTGGGCACTGGAACAGGCTCCCCAGGGAAGTGGCCAAAGCACCAACACTGACACAGTTCAAGAAGCATTTAGACAACGCTCAGACACATGGTGTGCAGAGCCATGAGTTGGACTTGATGATCTTTGTGGGTCCCTTCCAACTCAGGATATTCTATGATTCTATTTATTTCTAGTAATAGAACATCCCAAGAAACATCAGATTAAAATAATGACTGGTGGTAGAGTCCAGGATTTCCTTGACTGTACAATAATTTGTTTTTTATTTTCATTAGATATCTAAACTGGAGCAAAGTACTGTAAGCTATTGTGTAAACTAAAAGTTAAGTTCAAGAAATTACATCGATTGAAGAAAAAAATAATCCAGCCAGCACTAGTTAGCACACAGCTACAGTCATGCATTCAGAATGTACCTCAAATGCAAACTGATAAATTCTGTGAAGTATTTCCTCTGAAGCAATATTATCATATGTTTACCTGTCCTCCTAGTCTTTACATAAGTATGTGCTCCTGGTCCCTGCCAGACTGAGGCCACTGAACACAATGGACTTCTGGTCTCCTCTATTAAGGGTGTCCTTATAACCCTCTTCCTCACATACTCTATTTAAGCAGCAGCCCCCAGGTTTAGGATTTGAACCAAAGTCTCCTGGCTGAGGAAAAATACTAATTTTTCCTCTAGAAAATGCTTCAAGAAAATTATTTATAATCAGTAGCAATAACTTATTTTCTAATACTATTAGTACTAGAGAATCTAAAAGCCACATCTTAAGTGACTTCGTTGCAACTTAATCCTTCCTAAATAACTACAAGAGTATCTATTAAACAGCAGTGCCTTATGCCAGAAATCTCAGTAGTGTGACATATCTCTGTATATCAACTCAATTTCTGCTATAAGATCACTGCTCCTTTTTTCCACAAGTTAAGAATTAATTACAAAGTGAAGGAAGTCATAAGTTTTCAATGACACTTTAAGATATATCTTTTCTAAATCACATGTATTTAATGTACTATTAACTAATGATGTAAAAATATAACTAAAATTAAAGAGTGCTTTAAAGCCATAATATAATAGGAAATGCAGTCCTGCAAATGAAATTTCTGAACTGTTTCTGTCTAACAGGATAAAGCCAATTCTGAAAGTTTCTTCTAAGTCATTTGAAAGAAGATAGTCATTGCTTCAGTCGCTATGGTTTACCTGATCAATTCAAGTACATTTGATACAGTAGACTTAAAAGTTTTATGCACCACCACTTGAAGCAATCAGGTTAATCTAAGAAATGTCAGAGCAATGTGTTGAAGAACTGGTAAAAAAGTATGTGAATTTTTTTAATGACATTCAAGCAAGGAAGACTTGTTTTTCTACCTTTTTCTTAGAAAATGTGCTTGCCCATTTGTCTTAATAATTGTGAGGTAATAATTATGGGGGGGATGCTATTGCAAGTAATTACTGAAGTAGCTGAAATTAGGATTCACCAAAAGATACAATTCCTTTCTCAGTTGGAGTTTGCAGTTCAAAGTTCATGGAATCCCAAGCTGACTCTTTAACATTAGAATTCTTTAATATTTAAGAAATTTAGTTCCTATGCTTCACATCATATATTCTTGGTGTATTTCCTAGTACAAATCAAGTCACAACTTAGGTGAAGAAGTCTGGATGCAATTTGGATTTCAAAATGAGGAATATGAATGGCAGGTTGTTCAGTTTGCCTGTGGACCAATAAAATGGTATTATATTCATCTGCAGTGTAATCTCCTAAATATGAAAATATTTAGAAATTAATTGTTTGGAACTTAAAATAAGAGAAGAAATCAGGTACTTTATTTCTATTATCTTTAATTTTGGAATTGAAATGTCCTATATGGCAGAATGATCTTTTCTTTTTAATAAAGTAACTCAGAGATTTCATTGTTTACTCTGAGAATTTGGTTTAGTTTGTCTTTGGTATGCACTCAAGTAACTAAAAAGTTTGACTAGGATATTTTTATTCACAATAGTATATAAAAAGCACACCCTTCTGTTCTGTAAACTGTAAGGCAAGTTTTAAAATAAAATACAAAAAGCTGTCTGGAATTTAAGCTTAAGAAAATGCTTAAACACTATGTTATTTTTGTATGAATTAAGTATTAGCAAATATGATCACAAATAATAAATATTATTGCATTTAATTCAATGTCAGTGCATTTCACTATCTTGCTCTATTATGGTAACGACTGCCATGTTGCAGCAATGGCTGAAAATCAGACCAGTGTTTGCTTGATTTTATGCCAAGAGAATATTGTAATTTTTTTCTGGTTGATTTTCAGAAACAAATGAAACATTTTGGCGTATGTTTTGGAAATAAATACTTGTATTATCCAGTACAGTGTAAAACTATACTAACCACAATTAACTTGATAATACAAAAATAAGTGATAACCGAGACCAGGTGATTTTAAATAACATCCAAAAAACAGGAACAAACTTTGTTATTTTCTTCATTCAGCTTAAGAACTGTGTATAATTCACGTATTTTCTTTGATTTTATACTGTATTCTTTTTTTCATAAGAAGTGATTTATTTCACTTACTAATTGACCATAAAATTTCATTTTCATTTAAAAAAATCAATTTAATTAAATCTGTAGCAGTAGAATGTAACGCCTTAAAAAACCTGTTTGTTCATCTTTTACTTTCATATTTTGAATAAAACTACACAGTTATCTTTTTTATTATTTTTTATTTTCCTTGTCTTTCAGATATAATAAGACATGTTCTGTGAGGGAAGGTGAGGATGGTCAAGGGGGAATGAAACTTAGCAAGTTATGTCTTATTCTGGAGAAAAAAAAAAAAAGCACTCAATAAAGTAAGGAGTTTTAAGGGATAAGCCTGAAGAACTTTAGCTATAGTTGTAATAAATGGTATATCAAGCAGAGAGATCATGATCTCTGCAAAAAGCTCTCCAGCAATATCTTGAAGCTAAAGGAAAACAAGAGCAGCTGATTGGCACTTTGTTACTTGAATGGTGGCCCTACTGATGTAGCAGAAAAGGCCATTAATGATGATTTTTAGAGTCTCAAATCTGCCAGATATGAAACTTAAAACTGTGACATTTATAATGCATTTAAAAAGTGCCCAAACTCAGAAAGCAATGCTTTTCCTATATGGCCAAGACTTACACATATTTCTCCCTTTTTATTGCATTCCTGATATACTCTTCATCATAATGTCTTATTTACTCTCTTACAAACCAAATAATCATCTTCATTTATATGCAATATGAGCCTACTGCCACTACTGACACAATATAAATGTGTTGCATTAAAAATTAAAAATATTATTTTTTACACTCCATCAAGATGAAAAGTGAGCCTTCATTCTCATTTGCAGTTCTGCCACCACACTGTCATCCTTCTTGCCTTGTACCACAGGACATGATCAGTAACAGCCTGATTCCTACAGACCTTAAATTACCTCAGATGTGCTCTGAGCTTGACTCTGTATGATGGCAAATAAAGAAGAATTTTCAAAGGTAAGCTAACTGGGTTGCTGTGCTTCACTGGAAATCAGCTTCTTTGATCAGATGTCAGAACAGAGAAAAGAAATATATGAGATGCTTTTTTTTTCTGCAAAAAATCTCTTAAAAGTTGAAGACCCTATTTGTTTTGGAAGCTAAGGAGTCCAAAAATTACTCTTTCCATTCATCTACCAAACTTTCAAAATGAAAAATAAAATGGCTGAGAGGTGCATAACTCTTGGATTCTTTATCCACTTAATTGTTTGACTTATTTCTTTTTCCTTTGCTGGGGAAACACTGAAGTCCACATATCGGTTTGGAGAGGTTAACTTTCAAGCTGGCTGAAATCCTGGTTCTTGTGAGCATTTTTTGTCATTTGAAGGTTAAATTCTTCTCAGAGAGCATTGCTGGAGTTAGTATTCTCCCCTCCAGTATCTGTAGGAGCTGCCCGACCTTTATAAGTGCAGGTCAATATTCACACTGTTGGAAGAAGCATTGTGGAGAGTTGTCTTCACAATCCCAAGGAGAAGTGCTTTGCCACAGGCAGCTCATGACCAGCAAAGACAAATCGGTGAATGGACAGATAAAACTGTTTTAACTGGATTCAGAGAGTCTCTTTTACACAGATTTAGGTTCTATTCCCAAGTCTATAGACCTGTAGCATTCACTACTTTCCTCCAAATTTCAATAAAATCAATAGGAAAAAAAGAATTATTAGGAGGAATGCACTCTAAATGTTTTGGCCTCTGGGTCATTCTTTGCAACACTATTCTCTGCCAAATTTGGACACACATAGCAGGAGAACATAGGAAATAATTTTCTATTGACCTTATCCTCTACCCAACATAAATTCCAAAGAAGGTTTAATATCAAAATCACTTGATGAAAAACATTGTAGTAATATATAATACTTTTAATTCCACACTGCTTTTCATATATTTCTCCTTCCCCAATAGAAACACTGGGAGTTTAAAATATAATATCAGTAATAAACACCTTCATGTCTAGTAAGACTCTCAAATTTTTTGTGAACTAAGAAAGTACCTGTAAAAGCAGAGAAAAACAAAAGCACAGTGCTGGTGTTATGCAAATATCTCCATTAGCATTTACAAATACATATATGCAAGTGAGAGAAGGAACCAACCAAAATGAATGACCCAAGATACAACACATGAGAATGGGTTTTTTTAATGAAAAAAATGATGCTATGGACATTTGAGAACAAAATACACTTTCGAAACACTATTTGTTCCTCTCCTCTAGAGATCAAAGGTTACTAGAAATCCCAAACTTTTGTAGAACCTGTGGCTCCAAAGTAAACGTTTCAGACCATGCTTCCTCTCTTCTCAATATTACGTAAAATAAAAGTCTGTTTATAATTTAATGGCAGAGAATAAATGACATCTGCAGCTTGGCAGAACAATGTAAACTGGCGCTTGTCTGACTCAGACTAAGTTTCTGGCTCTGTTTACAGCAGAAGAAAGGAAAGAGTCAAGCCAGTGGAAATTTTGCAACTTAGCTAGTATAATTAATATAGCATTTCATATATTTATTTTTTTTAAAGTTGTTTATTCAGTCCTGTGGCTCATGACCTGGCTTATGTTTTGAAACATCTGTTACTGCCTGCAACCAAGGCAACCAGTAAATGTTGGAAATTTCATAACACTTTAGGAATGTTAAAGTATTATTTGTGGGAACACCCTACAATTCAAAATGATTTTAACTAAAAACTGGTTAATTTTAGGTCACAGACAGCAGATATATTCACGTCCTTTTCTTCAATTGTGTGAGACTTTATCTTCAAAAAATCTTGCAGAAAATGCATACATTTAATTTTTATCTGTCATGCCAAATAATTTCTGCAGCAGTTTCCTTCCCATACTGTGATGTGGAATTTCACTGTCAAAACCTTCATTCAGAAATTTCTGGTTAAAATGAAAAGGTTTTGATTTTGATAATTTAATATTTTTGATACTTTAATTTTTCCTTATTTTCTGAAGAAATCTTCATTTTGACTGGCCACTAATTTGTATACACCTGCATTTTCATAGTTTTGTATGTGATTTGTATTACAAGTTTATTCCCAGTATTTAGTCTTCTTTCATGAAGTAGTTACATCTGACTAACCATGCATAGTGGTCATAAAATTCTTCACTGTTCAGAGCTGTGTCTGTTCACTTTCTTGGGCTAGAATTACATACATCATGGGCATTGCAGTTTAGCCTTTTTCTCATATGATGCACTGGTATAAAATGGAAAAAGAAGACAAGATTGATAAAATGGTGAGCAAGGTCAAATAATTAAACTCAATGTCACTCAGAAAAAATATATACATATTACTACAGAATAGCTTTAAATTTTCAGTTACATAGAAAGATTCATTTTTCCAAAACAAATTTCATAGTTATGAAAGTGTAAATTCATGGTGCAGTTACTGGGGAGGTACTTCAACAAATGGGGCTGGACTTTGACAAATAGTGAAATTCTTGAAAAAACTTTTGTAGGGAAAATAATCACTCGTTTTTACTGTAGATCAGACCATACCAATCTAATATCAAGTACTCAGAGTGAAGTAGTTTGAAGATATCTACTTACCATTTGCAGCTAGTGAGTTAAGAGGTTTTAATATAAAAATACAGAATTATATGGAAGGCAGAATATTTCTTTGCAAGTAATTTACTATTTTATGCTCTTACATCAGTATGTTTGCTGTTTTTTGAAAAATGTTTGTAACAGAGGAGACAAAAAAGCTGAAATTATTAACCATTGTAACTGCTACAGGAAAAATGGTGATTAAACTATGGAAGAACAAATTATATTTGTTTAACTTATTGAATAAATTATATGTCTGGATTCAAGCACAGGGATCTAAACAGTTTTGTTGTTAATGAGTAATCTGAAAAATGTTATCACTGAAGAGAATAATAGAGCTGAACTTTATAACTGCAAATTATACTTTTTTCTGTCTGTATTTTTTGGAGATAACTTTATATAATTCACTTACTAGTGGAAAGCCAGAGAAAATCTTTAGTGCTAGCTACATTACTAAAGCCAGATTATACATGCATATCAGCAATAACATGAATAACCTTAATTTTGTATTTTTCACATTATAGGTCCTGTTCTATTATGAAATAGAACCATAGAATGTTTGGGTAAGATGGGATCTTAAAGAGCATCCAGCTCCAACCACCACACCACAGCCAGGGCTACCTTCTACTGCATCAGTTTGCTCAAAGGCTCATTCAACCTGCCCTTGAACACCTCCAGGGACGGGGCACCCTCAGGTAATCTGGTCAGCCTGTACCAGTGCCTAAGCACCTTCACAGCAGAGAATTTCAGCCTAGTATTTAATCTCAGCCTACTATCATTCAGTTTGAAGACTGTCTCCTTTGTCCTGTTATTACTTTCCCTCCTTGTAAGTCCTTCACCTTTCTTGTAGTATCCCTTCCTGCGCTGAAAGGGCAAAATAAGATCACCCCACAGCATTTTCTCCAGGCTGAACAACTCCAGTTCTCTCAGCTTTTCTTCACAGAATCATTTTACTGCCTCTAACAATAGGATTCTGCACACAAGACTGACCAAAAAAGAAGCATAAAATACACTTTGTAAAAGTTTAAAATGTTTGCTTCACTTCTGCTTTATTCCACGTTAGATTTCCTGCAGCCACATCCATTCTGTGGGTCTTTCTGTTTACCAGCATCTGACTCTCGCCCTTCTCTGTGCATGTAATTATTTTGAGGTTGGAACTTTGAAGAAAAATTTTAAGTGATTTCTGACACTCAGTGAGTTAGTATATACTGAGAACAATAAGCCACACCCTTAAACACATTCTCAGTCATGACCAAGAGTGTTCACTCATATGTAAAACTGACTAGTTTCCCAAGGGAAGACATCATAGAAGAATAAAAATGAGAAAAACTCTGGACAGTGCATTAAACACTGTTCATACTACTATATATGCCATTTTGCCTTAGGTTTTCTTGGATCAGAGGTTCACTTTGGAATACAAATGTGGGAGCGAAACTGGCTGGGATGAGCAGGGGTGTAGCTACAGTGGCTTATGCAGGAGCCTTCAACCTGAGACCATGGGAGGCAAAATACTGAAAGGATGGAAGTTAGTATGTTACTAGAATCATTCCATTATGGGCCATGCTTCTGGTTCTGGTTCTCAGCTGGTTCAGGACCAGTCACATATAAAGTCATTTTCCTGTTCTGCGCTTGGGATTGGACCCCTGCCCTCAGATACCCCTATATATTGTTAAGTTCACCTCTCCCCTTGATCTTTGAATGTTGCACCTGAGATCATATGGTCTGTGTTTGTTATTTTTGCTATTAAGGTTATTTATTTTTCAGGCAATTCTATCATTCCTGTCCCTCTATTTCTGCCACACTCATCCAGGGGGACCGGACTTGGGGTCGCAGTGAGCCAGACTGTGACATACAAATAAGCTCTTTTATTTTTAGTGTTTTAAAGTAATTTTCCCCACACAGAAAAATTTTAGAATTATAAACCTTCTGAAGTCCCAACCAGCTTTATTGTGGACAATCATATGGACTGAACACTTTGGACTATTCTGGTAGATTTCATATTTTAGATAAAAATTCCAGTTTTTCTAATATTTGGAATAAAAGATGCTTTTGAAAATTGGCATTAACTGCTTCCTTATTTTCAGGGCTTTTTCTACAGCTGTTGTCATTGATGCTCCTATGCAACAAAGGAAGAAGCAATTTCCTTGGTTTCCGCACGGTTAAAATTTTAACTGGTTTACTTTTTTAAGTACTCAGCCTCAAATATTGTGCGCAGTTTTGGTGACCACAATATAAAAAAGGCATGAAGCTATTAGAAAGCATCCAAAGGAGTGCAATGAGGTTGATAAAAGATCTGGAGGGGAAGCCCTATGAGGAAGACTGAGATCACTGCTTTTTTCAGTCTGGAGGAGACTGAGGGGAGACATCATTGCAGTCTGCAACCTCCTTTTAAGGGGAAGAGAAGGGACAAGTGTTACAACCCACCCCTGAGGCAGGGTAACTGGGCTTCTTGTTAAGAGATCCCTTGAGGAGGATTGGAGTGAAACAACACTGAATTCCCACTTGTCTCATGGTCACCCTTGACTACCAGCATGACCCTTTTCTCTGATACTCATTGCTGGACCAAGGGCATTGGCTCATCAATCTTGAAGCTTGCTGGAGAATGAGGCACACAAACCCCATCACACATCATTTTGGGTCAGGTACAGACACTTGACCTGCTCCAGCAGCAAGCAAAGGGGCACTAGGGTACAGATGTTGCAACGCGCAATTCTGTTCCAGCCACCAGCACTGACCTCCTCACTAGCTTCATTCACACCAGTCCTCCCAAGAGCTGGTTTTCAGGATACACAATACGCCTGTCCCAGTATCTGGGCTGCAGAGCCTTTGACCCATTCCAGTAGCTGGCACTGAGGCCACCCATTCTCTCCAGTCACCATCACCATAGGCCAAAGTTCTCTATGCGCCCCCCCTCTGACTCCATTTGGTGGCACTAAATTCAGGCACGTTGGTTCCCCCAGTAGCTGGCACTCTGGGCATGAAAACTGCAGGACCTAACAAGACCATCTGGAGAGCTATTTTTTGACAATCCTTGTTTGATTTATTTATGCTGAATATAACTTAAATAGTTTTCAATACAGAATATATCCAAATATGGCTTCAGTCTCAACATTTTCCCAGATTTTAACTACAGAGATCTGGTTTATGTTGTTTTCATGCCATTATCCAATTCTCTAGCATCTTGTAGAATTAAGGTTGTAAGAGAGAGGTGCTGTGAAATTTCTACAGAGCCAAGACTTGATGTGTAATTCCTTTGTAACTAAGATGTCGATTTTGCTATGTTTCCTGCCAGAAGATCCTTCCATATATTGCACTCAGGAATCCTGAATCGGGCTATGAGGTCTGTCTGCAAGAGTCAGGGCATGAAGGCTGCCAAATTTTTAAAGAAGTGCTAAGATCATTTGGCCACCTCCAAAACGCTACTCCTCCTTGGCTTCTCCCACTCCTTTCCTTGAAGAAGATCATAGCTGAAGTGCTGAGCTGCAATAGGAAAATTACATCTCTTAAAACATTTAAATCTTTCCACTCCTTAATTGAAAATTGCCAAACAACAGATTGCAAAGGCAGCTTTGACTACTGTGATTACAAGTTTCATACCATTTGTCTGTTAAGTTCAAGATGGAAAGGTAGCCTGAAAACTGCCAGTATTTTTTGTTTATTTTTTAAGAGTCATCTGTTTCAAGAAAGATTGAGATAAGGTGGAAAGAACAAAAAACAAAAAATGGGAAAAAAAAGTTGTTAGCCAAGAGCAAACAAATTACATATGCATGCTACAGAAATCAGGCACATATCACGAGCCCCTCCTTAAAAGAATTCATTGCTGCCAGACTGATGGAATTTTTGCACTGCAGGGAGTATTGTCAGACTGCTGGTATCTCAGGTCTGGCTATCTCAGCTCTAGACTAACCATTCAGCTCTGTTTTATGCCTTTTAGTTTATCTTAGCTCTAAACTAAGATAAACTGAAGTGATTGCTCATCTGATGTCCATTTTTGCTGTTTCCTCCTTGGATATTGCTAATAAAATTTACAACAAAAATATTAATTAGAGGAACTTTTCTGAATTACATTTTCAGTCCAAAATGTGCTAATGTTACACATTCTGTTTGAAAATATTTTTCGTTTTGGATTAAGGAAAGCAACAAAGACAATGTGTAGGTGGAAAAGTGGGAACAAGACATAAAGCTTTGATAATGTGATAAATTACTCAGATGATTAAAGGAAATTTGCTTTTAGTTCCACTGTCACTGGCACAATGATCACAGAGGTCTGGAAGTCTGATTGTCTCTCTGGAAGCTTCCCCTTGCAAATCACCCTTGCAGAATTAGCAACACAAAGTAAATTGAGATAATATTCCTTACATCATAAGGCTTCCATTTTGACCAGAATGATAATGCCAGGTTACCATTTACATATATTGCTTTTTTAATCCCTGGATTTATGGAAGAAAGAGATACTTGTTGCCAACTATTAATTAATGAATCTTATTACTTTTGTCAGCCATCTCTAAATCTGAGAACAGAACATTTTCTTTTAAGTTAAAATAATAAATGCATTTAAATATATATGAAGTAAGACTGATTTCTTTTTGTTATTCTGCTTTAGCGACCATAAGTAGACATTATGGCCAGTAAGTTGCTGACGTTAGGAGATTTGTCAGTGGCTGACATTAAGAGATTTGGTAAAAAATTGCATTAATGAAACAGTCAGATGGATCTGTGATGAATGACTGACCCAAGCAGGAGCTACATAAAGAAGGACAAGTTCTAAGAGAGTAAAGAGCCTTCCTCTGAATTTGAAACTAGGAGACAGGCACTAAAGTGAACTGATAAAGTGATTACTGACAAACATGGCTAAAGAATTTCTGGTTTTCAGTGTATGTATAAATCTAGAGCAGAAGTTAATATTAAAATACCTTGATGTTCAGACTATATTACCTTATGTCAGTTTGTAAAAATGAGGGATGATTGCAGAATACTTCCTGAAGACCAAATTAAATCAAAAGAAATTAGTTCAGCTATTTTAATTTATTTATTACAATAGTCATATGTTTGTATTTATATCATAATTAATAACAAAATATTCTAATATGGTAATCATATTCAAAGTAATGTATGTTTAGAATTCTAGCATAGAAATGAATTCAAAATTCTAGAGAACACAGTATATTTTATACATAGTAATTGTTGAGAACTACAACGCTGAAGAACTGAAATATCTGATTCTTACTGCAATAATAGGTTAGATGCTTAATGTGTTGATACTTTATGTTTGCAGGATATGTGACTAATTTACTCTGATAACTCCTATACATATTAGATAATCTACTTGACGTGAAACATATATTTTAGGGATATAAAATACTAGTAAAATTAAAACCCTGAACTACATTTGCATATTTATTTTTCATTAAAAACGGTAAAGGCAAATTATGTCAACTTTATTGTCTTTCAAAAATCACAAGTAATAGGATAAAGCATAGTAAAGGTAATTCTAAAAAGTGTATTATAGTCCCTTTGTAAGTTCTCATTTTATTTGTCACACAATTAAAAGCTAATTTTTGATAGATGTTTTTATTATAATAATTTTTCTCCATGTTTAAGTCAGGAATTTCTCATGGTTCATGCAAATTTTCAGTATGTTTCTTATCAACTTGTAAAATCTTTTCTGCTATTGCCTCCTTTTGCAAAAGAGTATTTTCAACATTTTCAAGGTATACTTTACAGCAAAAACTAATAATTTTTTAAAAAACCTTCAATTTCTTTGGTGCAGTTATCTATGTATCACCATTGTTGTCATCACACATTGCCTAGTAATATTTTCACTTCAAGAGGAATTTTACATTTCCCATCTTTAAAGTTCAGAATCCACAGATCTTGTAACACTCTCATGCTGATAATGCACTTCAGTAATTGTGCTGTACAGCAAATATTTCTGTGTGCAAGCTTTAAATAGTTATTCAGCTGAATAACACCACAAATCAGAGGCTCTATTTAAAATGCCAGCATGTTCTTTCCATTAATATTACAGGAATGAGACTGGCATTATTACCAATGCATAACAAATGAGACTCAATGAGTAACTGCAAGGCATACTGCCCCCGTGTACAGCTGTGCTATCATAAGTATATAATTTTATTCACTGCATCCTAAGATATATATTCTGTAAGAGAAGTGTGCTGGTTTTGGCTGAGATAATCTTTCAAATATGATAAACAGGAGCTAAAGGCCACATTATGTTGGCATATCTCCATTGCATAATCAAAGCTCTAAACAAAACACACTAAGCTGAGTATTGAAGTAATTTTTAAAGGCTTTAGAAACAGTCAGACTGTTTTCTGTATATTCTATCCAAAATCCACAAGAATGCTCTGTCCTATAAGTAAGCTGTTTCTGTTTCACTCACTCCCATACATTGTCTTTGGCCAAGCTTTGTCAATTTAGGATTGTAAGATCATCAAAAGATGGCAAAATTGGATGCAGTATTTTATAGGAAACTTTAATCCAAGTAGAAAATTTCAGTTAAATAGTTACAAAATGGGAGGCACAGAAGACCATTTTGTCAAACTCTGGATAAGTAGTAAAGTGAAGGGAGACACAACCTGAAAAAGTCAAAAACACCAGAGCTATTGTAGGTCTCAAAAATATATCCCTCGGTTCCTGTTATTAAATGCTGCAGAAAGGTCAAGTAGCACTAAAATAGTGTAAGGGCCATAACTGGTAATTAGGAAGAAGCCTTTTGCCTGAAAACCTTGCCTGAATTGGGAAGAATATCTTTTGCCTGAAAACTTTTCAGAACCTAATTAAACCAAATTAAATCAGTAATGCAAAAATATATTATAAAAAATTCCTAACAGTTAATAAATAATAATAAATAAATAATAATCTCCTTATAGTCTCCCACATTATTATAAAATAAATTCTGTTTCTCCTGGAGAAACTGGCAGGTCCTGGCTTGAGTTAGTCCACTGTTTGCTTCATAAAAAACTGATTGGGCAGCCCATAGAGTGCTGGTCGATTGGGTTATATCCAGCAGGCAGCTGGTCACAAGTGCAGTTCCCCAGGGCTCAGTATTGGGGCCAGGCTTGTATAATATTCTTATCAATGATCTGGTAATATTTTTATTGATGATCTGGATGAAGGGATCTGAAAGGTGGTTGTAGGAGGTGGAAGTCAGTCACTTCTCCCATTCTACTGGTGATAGGAAAAGGGAAACAGCTTCAACTTCTTCCAACATTCAAAGCTTGAATGTTAGGAAAAATGCCTTCACTAAAAGCGTTATCAAGTGTTGGAACAGAGACAAGGGAGTAGTGGAATCAACATTCCTGGAAATGGTAAAAAAATATCTGGATGTGGCATTTAGGAGCATAGTTTATTGGCGGACTTGGATTGTTATCTTAAGTGTTGGACTTGATCTTAGACCTTTCAAACCCTATTGATTCTGTATTTTCTGTATCAATTCTAAACAATCAGTTAAAAGGAGTGGTAGCATTTTCATTAAGTACAATAAGTATTAGAATGTCAGTATTTAGTGAGTCAAATACAATTTTAATCCTTTCTCCACAAACTCACCAACATACTATTAACAATGTTTTCTATTATTTCACATATGAACTTGCTTTTTCATTAGAACTCTCAGTGTGTGATAAGCTGTTAATACGTGAGGAGGCACCATTTTTGACAGAGTTTCAGGAAAAAGAAGCTCAAATCTCATTCTCAAAAATTATTTTATCTACAATAGGATAAAAACAGACTCTTTATGGAGCCCATAAGTGGTGAGGTGCCTGAACATCTCAACTATTCTTTAATTTACATATTAAAATTACATTTGAAAGACACCTGTACACCAAGATGTATGTATGATTTCCATAGAAATCCCCAAGCCAAGTTACTCTTTCTCAGTACCTGTTTGTAAGTACTGAAACACTGGCAAATTGCTACAATTGCTCATGACCAACTTCACAGACCATTTCTATACACCACGGTCTTGAAAGTTACATGTAAGCAGCTGAAATTACTGGCAACATAAAATGGTGAATCATAACTCACAAAGGCCAGTTGTAGTTGGTTCCTAAACATAAACCCTATATTCCAAACATTTTCTGACTTGATGTCTTCTAACAAGAATTGTTGCACATACTGATAAGCAATCCAGCAAAACAACAAAATTATCCAGAAAACTTTTCTTTGAAACTGTGTCACAGATTACATCTTGATGTTATTTTGACATGCCCAGTGTATTCTGATTGAAAACATGGTCTTATTAAGATAAAATTGTCAGGGAAATTATACTTTGTTGAGGGCCACACTGAAAACACTTTGGTGTAATGTCTCTCTTTCATATTTAGGGCACTGAGATGACATAAATAAAAGTACAAATCTACTTAACATCAATGTCTAGAAGTCATACAGGAATTCTTCCAATACGGTTTTTTGTTACATAGTTTCAATATGATATTATCTGACTGTCTTAAAGATAATGAGAATTTTTTGATTCACAATAGGATTTTATTTATGAATACTTTAAACTCAACTTCAAGCATAAAAAATATTTATTTATTTATTATATATTTATTATAATACTTTTGGAGAATAATTTGTCAAATTCATGGTGGACATATCAGTTTGATAACTATACTGCAATACGTTGGAAAGGAGATATGTATCTGTTTCATGACACATAAGGGAGTTTCTGCATGTTTCAATTAGGTCAACAAGAAGGACTATGTACTTTTATATTGAGAAATAATTGTGCTTCTAGCAATGAATTAATTTGCAGTTACAAAAAAAATATCTCACAGTATCTTCAAAAGCAGCTACATTTTAAAACACATCTTGAAATTAATGTTGTTATTTCTCCTGGTGCTTTTTTCTGACAAATTTTACTTTTTTAAAAAAAAAGCTGTTGGGTTGTCTAGTCACATAATTTGGCTTTTTATATGCTATCTGACTGAATTGCACAGACACGCATATGTATCTGATTAATGTTGTATAAAGCTTTTTTTATAACTGTGGGGGTCACTGTTCATATTCACTTTAGATTTTGTTTTCAATAGCATAAATTTCACTTTTTTACTTTAAATTAATGACTTACTTTTTTTTAGAAAGTAAACATGAAAGCCAAAATGTAGATGAATTAAATATTCATGTGAAAACGTATCCTCAGTAGGATGTACTTTTAAGCAAGGTCAAAGCCTTTTTATTTTAGCCTAAGCCCTATAAAAATATTTTTAAAATTTTCCCACTTACTGTTGTCTGGAGCAAGTTTTCATGTCTAGATTCAGTAAGTTACTTCAAGGATTATGCTTTGATGGAACTCTTACTTAAAGTTAGAAACAGTCTTAAATATTTTGTTGAGCTTTTAGCAAGATAGCTGAGATTTCCCCAACTGAGAAAATGCAATAATAGCAGAAACAGAAGCACAGTATATTATAATATGATCCTGTCTTTGCTGCATGTCCTGAGAACAATTCAAGTGCAAGACAAAAGATATTTTTAATAGCGCATTTCCAGTTGTCTCGGATTCATCTTCTGCTCTTCTATTTTATTTGTAGCAGTAATGGTTACTAAGTAACATCTGCAACATCTTATTTCTCTACTTTTCTTATAACTGGCTTGGGGATTTGTTTTTCAGGTTTGGGTTTTTCATTGTTGTTGCTTTTCGTTGGTTGGTTTGGGTTTTTTTATTATTAATAGGTCATTTTATTTTCCTACTAATGATTTATTCTCCTGAGAAAATGAAACACATTTTGAATCCATAAATCACTTCAGGGTGAGCTTAGAACAAAATTCATAGTCTCTATTCTTCAATTTTTTCATTTAGCAATCACATTTTAATTTAGACTTCAGTTAGTAGACCTTCGTTAACAACTGATGCTGTTGATACCTCCTATAATGAACACATTTGATCAATAAAAAACAGGAACATCTGCTTACCAATTGAGCATATCTTGGTGGAATATCTTTCCACCTCTGACTTCAGTCCTGAACCTAAAGGATATTTCAAAGTGATGAGTCTGAAAGCTACAATTTGTAGCAGCAATGGCTATGGAAATTATTATCTCAGCAAAAGTAGTGACTTCATTAGATATTAATTTCCTCCTACCTCATTTCTCAGTGTCCCAAATGTGACATTTGTCTTTCTTTTATTTCATGGATAGTGACATTATCTCCCCTGTGTTCCCCAAGTACCACACCCTTTTTTATCCCAGCAGCTTAAATGATGGTCATAACTGGGTAATACTAAGACCTGTTGGTGTATTCTAAATCTGATATTAGCCGTCTCTGTTTCACAACTGAAGAAGGAATTACATATACAAAAAAAAAAAATTGAAATCTACAATCATTATTGAATCTATCTACTAAATATATATATATATTTGCACACAAATCATGCCTTAAGGCACCCTTTGCATCCTTTTTCATGACTGACACTAATACTACTGCTTGCTCTTAAAAACAGAGATGTTTCATGGTAACTCCTGTATAGATAGATACCTGAATAATTGGATTACCTAAGGATAAAATAACAGCTATTATTATAAATGCGCATTTTGTTGTTCCTTTAGCAACTCAATAAATGGCAGATTTATGTTGAAAAATCATCATATTACTTTATATTTTTAGCAGATGTATATTTGAAGGATTTGCCACTGAAATGCAACAGGTTTCTTAAGGAATTCTGAGAAATGAAAGAGTAATGAGCACCCTTTTATTTTTAATATAAAAACATTATTTTTATTTCTGCAGAAAAGACTAAAGGATGCCTTGCATGATGATGCAAATTAGGACTTACTAGAAATAAAAGAGGATCTGTCAATACCTGAGCTAATGCTCAGTATTAACAGTACTAAAAGATTGAAAACAAAACCTGAGTTTTATGTTATTCTTTACAAGACTGTCACCCTGGGACAAAGACATTAGTTGCTGAGATATTTCTGACACAACTCAGTCAAAGTCATACCTGTTGTCTGTTAACATTTACTATTATGGAGTCATCTATTGATCATCATTTGCAGCTTCAAAATCTTTCCTGATGAAGACAGACTTAAAAAAATTAGTCATGATTTAGGAAAGATGATTTAGTTTAAAATAGTGTGCATGACAGAGAAAGATTTGTTTTCTTTTCTTTTCTGGGAGCAAGTACTATGTGAATGATATCTGAGGACGACCTTTCAAAACATGCAGCTGTTATCTATCTGAAACATTCATCAAATTAATGTGTTCTCTTTTCCTGTCTGTAAGACATGCATTATCAAGAATTACATCATTGATATGTAATGAAAAAAGAAAACTCTGTCATCGCTGAACATCTGGAGCTGCAGTGATGATGCAGTGCAGCTGTTGCCTTTTATGTGAAGTGTGATACACAACTACTCAGAGGCCTTTACTTCAAAATCCTTTACTTACGAAATACTGTGCCAAGACCTGCATTTCCATTTCATCCCATGCACAATGTTCAGAACAACATCAAACCCACAAAAAGCCAGACATACTATATAACTAAGGTAAGTTTGGAAAGTATGAAGACTCATCACTTAGGGATTCCCTGAGAGCAGTTTATCTTAATCTATTATGAATCACTGAGAAATTTGGTCACAGAATCTTGCATATCTTGCATATCATATGAAATTAAATTCAATACTAATAAATAATTGTCATTAAATGGATCAAACATATGGAGAATATAATTTATATCATTATTAATGATTTTTGCTGGTCTTTAGGGCACTGTTTATTTAATTCTATCCTTTTCCAATTTTCTTTTCCTGTAGCAGAATAGGCTGAAATCTGAAGTGAAAATTTTTGTCTTTATTTTGTATTGCTTCTTTCTCATGCACCAAATTTAAATTAAAATTGAAAATAAAAATCTGTAGACACAGAGCTTGCCTTACAAAAGCTCCCATTTTTACTTAATCTGGTCATCCTGTCAAATGCCAGTTCTGCATAATTTTTATAATGCCTCTGAATATCAGACAAATAATCACATTATAGTCTCATAGAATATGGCTTTATCTAAATAGTTTTCTCTCTCCCATTTGAACATATCCTTATCAAACTTCCAGGGAGCTTATTAAATCTTACATTTTCTCCCACCACATACTCTTGGCTCTTGCATGATAAATCAATGAAATTCAATAGCATTTCATCAGTTTCATCTGCACAGTTCCTGTTCCTGTAAGTTTTGTAAGCATGCTCTGTAAAGCTGTATACTTCCAATGAAATATCAAACATCTTTACAAATCCACCTTTTTTATTTAAGGAAGATAACAAATGCAAGAAAATGTTTAATTTCCTGAAACTAATTTAAAGATTAGTTTAAATTTCTTGATTGATAAACTGAATTGCTATGAACATTTCCTCATTTCCAAAAGCAATGATTGGTCCTTGAAATGAGCTGTTACCTCTTGTAGAGAGTGATCCAGTCAGACAACAGGGTCCTACGACTGGGCAAAGCAGAACTGCACTAGACCATTCCCCTCCACTACTGCCATTTTTAATGCTTCGTATGAATCCTTCCCACATCATTTCAGACAAAATATAAGTAGAAAAGTTATGCCAAATCTCGATACAGTCAACTGAAAAAAACACCAAATCAAAGAAGATAATTCAGTGCTTTAAGGGCATAAATTGCTCCTTGTTCCTATCTTTTGAGGATTATCTCTGGGTTTAGTTGAGTGCTCAATGCTGAGTGAGATGCTGGCCCTGAGGCTTCAGGCATAGTGGAGTTGATACTTCAATGGAGTAATTTCCTTAGCTATTTTTATGACTCTACCCTTTTTCTTGCATCCCTGTTTTTTAGTAGGAAGATATTGGAGAATTAAAGTATAAATTTCCGAACAGCAATAGTAAAGAGACTCAATTGAGTAAGATTTCAAAAAATAGATTTGCTCCAGATGATCTTCTGTTCTGTTGTCAAATATTAGAGAAGTAAATATTATAACAAGATCTTGCTAAAATCTTGCTAAAGTGCAACTTGGGAAGGTGTTATAAATGAAAAGATGAGTTTTGAGTTAGTTTTCCCCATAATATGGCATCAGTCTTGCAAAACCTTAACCAAGATAACAAAAACTAAGATGTTTTCCACAGATATATTAACCAATCTATGGATTTCTTGTTAAACCTTGTTTTAACAGTAGTAAGAACAGATCAAGTTTATATTCTATAAAGGGGTAACCTGGAAGGTAATTGCACTATCAAGTGATTAGCATCATTTTTCACTCTCCTAAACTTTGTACAGATTTTGTCTATATAAAATACTTTAAAATACTACTCATTTAGATCTTAATTCTACAACTCCCTCCCCTTTTTCTGTGAAATTGCATAACCCTGTTTGAAATCTCTGATGAAGTCACTATAACAGTTTCTTCGATCCTTCCCTACTATCCCCCCATTTTGAGAGTAATTCTACATGGGCATAATTGTAAATGGAGCTTTTCTCCATCTCTATAGCAAAGTGATGTAGCAGTATGTTACTCTTAATACCCTAAAAAATTAGTAAAAAGCTAAATGCATTCTGAAAAGTATTTGTTTTTAAAAAATCTAAAATCCAGAATTAATTTTAAAGTACCTAAATTTCATTATTGTCTAGAATTCTATCAGTATTTGCTTAACCAACTACGAAGTATTAAAACAGATTATTTGATAGAGTTGCCCAAACCAAGCACTTTTCCTTCTATCCCTTCACGAACAAAAAAAAAAAAATTGTCTGGAAAAACTTTTGTTCTGCATTCATTACTTCTGCATTCATTTACAACAAAAGGATTCTAAGAGGTAAATTTCCTTCCTTATTAGTATTATTGGAAGCAGAATGCCATGATTATTGTTGCATACTGTCTTGTATTAATATGTAGAGACATGTTTTTGTCATAGCTTTGCATTTTATATTTTGAATATATCCATTTTAAATTTATAAACCTGGGGAAGTCCTTGATTTTAATGAGATTCATAAAGCAATAAAGGCAAATTTCACAAAATATAAGTTTGCTATGAATCATTCCCAAAGACGGTAAACAAGCAACATTCTTAAATTAAATTTGGACATATCAATAATGGGAATTCCCAGAATTCTTTTTGGCACTTTATTGATATGGATCATAATAATCTCTCATTAGGCCAGAATGGCAAGATTTTTATCTCTGGGATGAAATAATACAATTGCAAGTGTGTCTGATAGTTTATATGAACAGCCAGATCAGGAAGCCTTTCATCATCCATTTGATGCACAAGGAAATAAGATTTCTGAAAGACCACATTATGTTGTCCATAGATATATACAGTATATTTTTAAATGTCATTACAATGAAATTAAGGAAAAATTTAAACCGAAGTAAAGAATCCAGTTTCGTTTTTCATTGCATTTCTGTATGGTGGAAAATTATGAGACTGTAAAAGTACAGTGAGTGTACTGGTAAATGCTGCACAAGATCCAGTAGATAGCACTTCTTGCTCATCTTTCAATGCATTTATGTACTGTAATTCTGAGAATATTCAATAGCTGATATTTTCTAAATATAGAAATTTCCAGAATTAAGGAGACTTTAAAAAGTTAAGCCAAAGATAATATTTCTCTTTGGCAATGATATTTCTGTCTTTATTGAATGAAAATATGCTTTTACATGTGCTCCTGGAATTTCACAAGCTCCCAGAATACCAGCTGTATGCTAATCATAAAGATGAGCACAATACCTCAATTATTAATGTCACAAACAACAAAGAACTCCATGCACACTAACTCCTGGAGATAGTAACAATAAAGCTCTTCTGAAAACATCCATGTCTGTGGCTCATCCAACTTTCTTTACTACTTTTAGGATGAAGATTCATACTCATTCTAATATTATTATTAAATAACTCAGTTGTGACTGTAAAGTATTGTATTGGTGTACACTTAACAACATTGGTTTTAAACTTATGGTTTTAAATTAAATGTTGTCTTCTGCTTTTAATCATCTATCTTTATAAATGTATGGCAAAGTTTGTAGCTAGTATACTTAAGTTTGAAAAAATAAAAAAAATTCAGTAGAAACAAGTCCTAGAATACTGCAAAACAATATCTAAGGGAATTAACTAAATTAAAGGTTTAATAATGGTCTCAATAAGTCCAGTTGGAATTCCCTCCTGCAAATTCTCTGCCAGTTGTGTGAGAAGGTTGCTGCCAAGAAATCCATCATTATAATGGTAAGATTTTGGGGGTATGAGAACTAAAAGTACTCAGACATGATGTTGAGCCTGTACACTTTATGTAAAAGATGGATTTCATAATGGCTGGCAATGTTGGTATAAACTTTGACTCACTGGCTGGGAAGGCATATGTGTGTTGCCACCAGCTCAAGCCCTTTGGTGTCTTCAGACTCTTTTAATGAACTCGGGGAGAAGAATCTATACCACCACATTATCTACTCAGCTGTTAATAGATTTTGAAATTGAGGCCATCTTTCAATCCTCTTTGTGGGGAAATAAAGTCATTTTTTGCAACAGCTGTGATTAGACATATCAGACATCCTGCATTCATCCCTGAGTTTCACAGGGATGCTTGTCCATCTCCTCTGAATTTTCCTCCATTCAAGAAGTTTATTCAGTGAGTCTCATTCTGCCACTAGGGGTTTACTCAGTTGCAGAGGAGTGGGGCTGTAGTATTTACATGTGCATCTACCAAAAAAAAATAATAATTTATCACATTTTTAAGCAGAGTATTGGGAAATTGTGAAGTCATAGCTTTATATAAAGCGCCGTAAATTCACATTTTTCTGTATCTATGAGGTCTAACTAATATAAAATACATAAACATATTACAATATGCTGAATGTCTTTAAAATAATTCAGTTATGTCCTAAAAGATCCTTCATCAAATTCCTAGGGAAATTAAACAAAACCATTTCAAAAATGTACATTGAGAAACACTTATTTTCAACCAAGTCACTATATTGATGAAGCAGAAAACAGTCAGTTCTACAGATAATAGAAATAATAACTCTTGAATTCATGAGAAACCATACCTTACATTTGAATTCTGCTACATTGCACCTTGTGGTGGAAACAGCATACTGTGGAGGTTTAGGGAGTAAGATTTTTCTTAATGTGTTTAAGGTATGTCTTTGTATGGTTTTCAGGAATTATTAGAAAAGTAGGTCCAGTTTCTCCTGTAATGTGAAAATACACACATATAGAGAATAATTTAAACATGTAAGACAATCTTCTTAGTTTATAACAGCATTCAAAAATACAGTTGTTTTTCTTAAAAATTGTTATGGTACGAATTATGGATAAAAATGTAATTTTATTTTGCTATAAAAAGTCTCAGAGCTTTTGAGAAAATATTCAACTTGGCTGATAATTAATAATTTTTCTGGGTCCTTAAGGAATGAAGCAGTGATTACTTTCAGTTATGTGAAAAGTTTTATTAATATTTTACTTAATTAGTGCCTTAAGATTGGATGGATAAACTTTGTTGCTCTTTAGAATGCTAAATCTTTATTCATTCTTTAAAATCACATAAAACCTCTTCAGAACACAATTTGTCTGAAAAGCTATTCATCTTGTTTATCTTTTTCACTTGCCATCACTGAAAGTGTGGGACAACATGATCTACTACTCCCTTTTGTTTATTTAAGCTACACCTATCTAATCCTTGAGAAGATGAAGGGCTTTTCCCTTTCCTCTGAAAAGAATAAAACTCACTGTATTCATTTAAAAAATATTTATATAAACATTTCCCACAGCAATCTGAATTTCACTAGACTAACAGAAGGAACATGCACTCTAAAAATTCTTCAATAACAAACTCCTCATTACACAAAATTCCATAGAAACCATGGTGGAAGTACAAATCCTGCACTGCTTAATAAATGCCCTAATGATGGCACAGTTGTTTCTTCAGCTGCAGCTAAGTAACTGGTCAGAAACAGATGGGATAAAAACCCAATTGTAAGTGCACATTAATTGTCTGCTTAAAGAGGTGTAAAAATTTGTTTTATGGCAAATCCTTTGGATCAAACAGCTGAGATTCCATGACCTTTTTTTACACAGAAAAATACTCAGAATTAGAGCAAAAAGACTGGGAAACAAAGTAAGCAAAATGTTTCTGCTTCCTCATATGACAACAGTGATCAGGCTTGATGGTAGTGGTTCGAGATTATTATATACAAGAACTAAAATGTCTTGGTGTAATCCTGAAAAATAACAGTGCTTATTATTGTTTAAAATGGATGAAGTGGACATTCTGAAAGGTTATAATAGAAGTGGGATATTAACTGAAGTGCTTCTAAGTGCATCTAGGAAACTTTCATTGGCTAGAGGATGATCAATGAATATAGGAGCCACGTGTGGCTTTAGAGAAGCAGAAATAAACCAACAACAAAAAACACAGATGGTGATTCTACTGTTCCAAAAATAGCAATGTTTCTCACTGAACTATTGGTTTTATAGATCAGCACCAAGAGGAAGAAGCAAAGCCTCCAGCAACTGTTCAACACTGGTAGCTGGACCCCTTGCTCCAAGGCACAGAGCTGGCCTCATTTGAAGCTCATATACAGGCAGGAAAGACACAAGCCGTTAGCACAAGGGGCCATATGGTGGAAGTATGGCGGTATTCAGTGGTTAGCTACATCAGCCACTCTAGTCACTTCACTTGAAAATCAACTATGCCCCTGAAAATAAGAGAATGCAACTCAGATGCAGAAAGATAATTTTTTCTGGTTCTATGCAGAAGTACCTAAAAGACAGATTTTTCTCACAGATTCTTTGAACAGTCTAAAGCCCTTACATACTAAGTTAATTTTAGTTGAGTAACTCATACTTAATTTTTCAGATGCCTTTCAATTATTGGGAACTCTCCAGAACTACCTGCCTGGAAATGAAACTTTCCTGACCCAATATTCACTTATAAACTAGAGAATCTTCAACTGAGTGGAGAGATGAGATACAAATTTCTTCTCACCACCTAAGAGACCAAGAGAGATGTACTTCACTCCCTGGCTTCAGGTACATTGCTGTAACTGCTGTAAATGAAAATGTAAATTTTTCTGAATATTGTCTTCCCAGTGAAAAATGAAAAAGAGTTTGTGCTTCACCTATTAATTTTTAGGGCAATTATATAAGCCTGTAAAGGTATGTCTTCTTATTTCTTTCTAAACTACTTGAATGACGTATAATCATCCTCAGAATAAAAAAAAATCCATTTATTTCAGTCTTTAACCTAGAAAATGTAACTTAAGCAGTAATTTCTTTCTATGATGGTGGCAGAAAGAAGAGAAATAGACTTTGTGCAATAAACAGTAGCAAATGAACTTATACTTTGTAATTAAAGCTTACCCTTTGTAACTTCAAAGGGTAAAAAGGCAAATCATTATGGGACAGTAAAAATATACTCTGAAAACATTAGTCACAAAGTGCAGTATAAAAGTATTCATTCAAGGAGATGAGAAAGAAACTGTCATCATTAAAATGTCACAAAATTTGCAGAGGCCAGTATTTCTTTGTGTTAGAGGCTATGAACATAACGATTATGCAGTTATAGTGCTGGGATAGCTGCATAAAATATTTTTATTTCGCATGACTGTTTTCAGTCTCTCTGTGCTTATTTCAACTTGTCTTCCAAAAGAGAAGTCATTCTCAGTCATTTTGAGGGCAACCAAGTGAACCAAAAGGTCAATCTAATTAAAAGGAAGAGAACTTCAGACTACAGGGAAAAGGGTCCAGTAAATGCCAAAGCAGTTTGTATTAGAGAAGTGCTAAGTAAACAGTCCAAACAATGAAAAAATCCACGTTGGTGTCAAAAATATAGAAACAAAAGAAATATAGGTGACCTTTTCCTACATTATAAGTAAATAGTCTTGTCTACTAGCAGAGAAATATTCTTTATTAAAGATAAGGAATACAGCTTTCAATTAGGACATTTTATTACCATTTTCTCAGTGACTCAGATTATATTCTATTTTAATAAGCACTTTGAAGAACAGGGGAATTAAAATGAAACCTGTTTTGTAGTTGTTTTTCTCCCAAAAGACATACTTAATGAGTTTAATATCGATGTGAGTCATCCATCATTCCAGAAGCATCAAAGAAAAGACACAATTTTAGTGTATAACTGTGACTCAGTTAAACTTACAAAGCAAGAGATTTAAACCTCTGTGGCCTTTGTAACTTCTTTAGTCTAAACAGAATTTACTAATGAAAATCAAACTTACTCTGCATTGTTTTGAGTCTGGCTTGCGGATTGGAAAGAAGTAAGAAGAGAACTTCAGGCTGAGTTTTCCAAGATAGTTAATAAATCATACAGAAACACATACCAGAGAAGCAACTCACAAACTCATCAGAAAAGTAATCATTATCTGCTTCCCGCTCTAGAGAGTCTTTGTTCTGCAGCATGACCCCATACTTCAGCCATTTAAGTTGCCAGCACAACGTTTGGTTAGGAAACTCTGCTTCCACCTTTCAGTGTAAGATTTTGGTAAAGTATGAGTATACTGCAGTCCAGCTTCTGTATCAGAAGCATGCCCATAAAGCATAAATTTTTAATGCAGACAGTGTAATATACTGTGGCTGGAGTGTTTTTCTTTGGTTTTCAGCTCTGTTTTCCCAAAGTCATAGTCAATTAACTAGTTGCACACGGCCTAAGTGGACCCTGTGGCTGATTGTGTATCAGACATGCTTTGCAAATTAGCTGTATCTTTCTCAAGATGTAGTAGAAACCATTAGTCACAACCTTCTACATGTTATTCTGAATAATAATCATATGAAAATACTAAAGAGAGATTTCACTGGCCAATGTCTCAGTGTTTTCAAAACAAATTATTAAAAAAAAAAAAAAAACCTTGAACTTGCACTCATATGCCAGGCATGAAAAAAAAAGTTTGTTTTGAAGGAATTTCTGAACTCATTTATCTTGGAGTTCAAAAGCAAATCTTCAGCACATTTCTTTTCATGCCAATAACAAATTTTCTCTCTGTGTGTATGTGCAAAAGAAACTATCTATACTGAAAAATTTTGGCAGAAATAATTTTAGGCACTGCAGTTAAGGCTTCACTAAGGATTGCACTGATAGTATTCACACCTGAATCTAATTTCTTTCCTTTTTTTCCATTTGCAACTTAGAAGGGAGCTGACAAAAATAACTATTATTGAGAAAGGAGATAACATTTTGAATCCAGGGAAAATAAGGTCTGCTGGACAAAAAAATATAATGCAAATACTTCCTTTGGTAGTATTTGCAATAGATGGTTTTGGACCAGTTTTGCCACATCATGGTTTAACAAACCTTCCTTTCCTAATTTCACAAGAATGTATTATTGTATTCAGAAGAATATATTGAATGCATTAAAGCAACTTTGATATATTATACCTTTTGTTATCTTTGAATATTACGTAAATCACAATACGTAAATCACAATACCTCAAGGGCAGAGGTTCCTTTCTGTTACATACGAACATTTTTCCATTTCATTTCTGCATCCACAGCTGTGTTAGGTGTGTGCAGAACTGTTTTTGGAAACCAAGCCTTACACTGCAAGCTGCAGCTAAACAAAGCAGACACTGAAATTTATTTTCAAGGGGATTTGAAATGCTGTACACGTAGATTCTTTTCTGCAGTTGCCAACTCTCTTAGGATAAATCTCATCTCCCAGCAATATAATGAAGAATTCAGAAACTTCAGGTTTCTCATAACAATAGGACTGTTCCTTAATGTTGCTATACTACATCTGCTATGCCTTCTTTCTGCATCAGTGGAGAGACCCTTAAATCTAATCTAAGGAGATACCAAATCAGTTACTTTGAATTCTGTATTGCATATGTGGATATACTACTGTAGATTTCCAGCACTTCAAAGTATTTGTGCAATCTATTGCTAAAACACTTGGCAAGTTATCAGACAATAAGGCGAATACCAATGATGTTGATCTGATTCTTTCTTGGGTACAGAAGGGTTTGTTACTTCTCTTCAGAATTTCAGAGTACCAGAAAAGTACTCTAATTGATCTTTACATTCAGTAGGATTTAAAAGAACATTTTATTAATCTTCTGGAATATTAAAGCAAAATAAATAAATAATGATGAAACCATGCTTATTTGATGGGTTATGTTATTTTACAGTCTGTCTTGGAGGAAATAAATGTATAGGCTTCATGCAGAAAATGTCACGGGTTGTAATTAAAATCTGATTTTGTATGTTCTTATTTGCTGCAATATAATTTTTAAATTATATGACTGAAAAATCCGAGTTTGATTTTGGTGGTATCCATATAAAAACAGTCCATATATGTCCAGAAAACTTTGACAGTGGTAAAGCTCTTGAGGTATAGCTCAATACAAGTGTGCCATACTCTTCAGAGCTCCCAGAGCTATTTCCAAACAGAATGCTTCTGGAACTGGAAACTATGGACTTGTGGGATTGTACCTCAACTAATTAAATATGCTGAGAAGCTGTACATGTTAGCTGCTGGAGAAGCACTGCAGTAATACAGGACACTGCACCCAAGTCCACAGTACTACAGTATAGGCTTGGTACTGTGTTCAGTCACAGATATAACTCGAGAAATGGTTACTCTTTGTCAGATTCCCTATTCTCCCAGACTTTGCTGATTCCTGAAACACTCTTCCAGTTTTCTTATCCCTGTTTTTTCTCCAAGATCTCCGAGAATCTGTGTACTTTGGAGACAGACTTCATAACCTTCTTCACATTCATGTGGCAAGGGTCATCTCAAGAGCAGGGAGAGAATAAGGAACAACACAGTATTAAGCAGAAAAGTGAACATGATTTATATAGAAAAGCCCAAGCTGTTTATTTGCAGAGCTACAATAAATTATTTGACTGTCTTCATTGCAAACCAATTCAGTAATGATTAGTATTATTTGGATATTTCTAAAACAGCATCACAAAGTGATTATCAATGCATGCTATTTTTTTGCACTTCAGAAAAAACAACATATTTTTCAGTGTTTTTCTCATTTCATACAGGAGAAAAACAAGTGAATGCAGGATATTTTCTCAGTAATTCCATGAAGGCCCCACTTTCACCCCAAGCCACTGTGCCCAAGTTCTACATCTTTTCATGACACCAGCTAGTGCTGAACTCCAGCCATCCTCCTGATGTTTTGTCCCCTGTCCAAAGCTCTTAATTCCCCTGTAGGGAGTAAGGGATGGACAGAATCTGCCAGCAAGGTGAAGGTAGTTTCTGTTCCTCTTGTAACCTCAGAGTAGTTCAGAGAAAATCTACTGCAGAGTGCAGAAGCAAATGCTTGTTTTTATATGATACAGCTGGCTGACTCCAGTGGAATAAGAGCTCAAGCTATGCATAGAAGTCATAGTTCAGGTGCCAAACTGAAATATACCGTGACTCAAATATTTACTTGAAAAATAAATGTTCTGGTTTGAAAATGTTTTATGAAGTCTTTCTAAGAAAATGTAGATTTTATTTTTTTTTTTAATTCTACCGACAGTACTTAATTTCTTTTATAGTAAGAAAGTATATTTTTGTTAATCCTCAAACTGAATATTTTAATTTTCAAATTGAGCTGAATTTGTCCTCAGTGGATATAGTGAAAAAACTCCTGTTTTTTTTCTTTTTTTTAATATGAAAAATCTAGCTATTTGGAACCAGTAAATATTGACTTGTACTTTATCAGAGGCTCTACAGTTTCTTAAAACTTAATTGCAACAGAAGAACAACAGAAGATGGCAAAATCAGCAGCAGGTAAATAAATCAAACCATACATATTTGAAAATTCATATTAAGTCCCCTGCAGACCTTTTTATTTGGAGGTTTAGGAGGGGGCAGGGTTGTTTTGGTTTTGTTTTGTTTTTTTCCCCTGAAAAGGAAATTATTTTAGTTCCTTGAATTTTTACTCATCAGTCGTGTTCTTCTATTCTCTTATTATCATTGTTAGTGTTTGCAATTATATCACTTAACCCATAGGCCCCAACTAAAATGATATTCTATGCCTTACATACTATAATCCTCTTAATATATCTATCTTCCAATGCATTTTGACTGTTGTCTTTGTTTGTTCAACTGTATTGTTTTTCAGTTTGACAATGTTTTTATGATCCCAGATATCCCAGAATCTTCATCTTTGTTTGTTACCTCTTTTTTCACTTTTATATAGAATCACAGAATCACAGAATGACTTGTGTTGGGAGGGACCTTAAAGACCGTCTCATTCCAACCACAGTCACCACAGGCAGGGACGCCAGCCAGTAGACTGAGTTGCTCAGGGCTCCATCCAACCTGGACTTGAACACTTCCAAGGATAGGCCACCCAAGGATGGGAACAGTTCCAGTGTCTCATCACCCTCAAGGAAAGAATTCCTGTCAAACATTTAATCTACATGTTTCCTCTTAAAGTTTGAAATCACTCCCCCTGATCTTATACTATATGCCCTTGTAAAAAGTTCTCCTCCCTTTTTTATAAGCTCCCTTTAGGCACTGGAATGTTCTGTAAGACCTCCCCAAATCCTTCCTTTTAGCAGGCTGAACAACTCCAACTCTCTCAGCCTGTCTTTGTAGGACAGATGCTCCAGCTTTCTCATCATGTTCATGGCCCTCCTTCTGATCCATTCTAGCAGGTCCGTATCTTTCTTGTGAAAGAATTGGTTCAAGCCATAAATATAGTATAAATGAAGTATAAAATAACTAAAAGATTTTTAATAAGTCCTAAATATGAAATAAAGTGGGAAAAAATAGGCAATACATTAAATTTTTTTTCTTCATCTGACAGGGCAACAGCCTTTCAGGATAAAGAGAAGTCATAAGTGTCATATATATTTAATGCAGTAAGGCTTTAGAGCTACTTCCACTTAAAATTCTTATAAGAGTCATTATGTAAATAGAAGGTAATAAATGAGACTCCCAAAGGCTATATTCACATGCTGAGAAATGTTAAAAATCATAGTTGTTATTTACATTTCTTGTTGTAACACCTAATTTGTGATTACTGCTTGCCTGAAGACTCTAAAAGCATTAGGCTTCTTTTACACTGGAACAGTTAATCTGGGAAGTGCTCCACATATCATATTGCTGAAGTATATATAGTATATATGAATACTTCTACACATAGAATATTTTCAATTAGAAGAGACCTACAATATACAAATACAAATATAGTTCAAATACCTTAGAAATTCAGGGCTGACAAAAAGTCAATGCATATATTTAAGAAAATTTGTCAAAATGCCTCTTAAAAACTGACAGGCTTGAGGCCTCAGCCACCTCTCCAGGAAGCCTGCTTGACCACACTCTTGGTAGAGATATTTTTCCTAATGTCATCTGAACCTTCTCTGAATGCAGCTGTCAACCATTCCCAGGGATTATAAACTCCATAAAGAAGAACAGAAATCAGCTCTTCTTGAGTTCTAGATCTAAGAAATCTCAATTCTACTCCATACCAATTTATTCTATCCTGGTATTATCCAAAAAATATTTCTTGATTTTTTTTCCTGTTTGGATTTTATTCCGTCTCCAAAGATAGAGCCTGAGGCAAATAACTACAGATATTAAATGGATGAAGTTCAGGCAAAATAATTTTCATCCACTTGAAAGTTGGTAATGAATGTGAAATCTTAAATAAGGAGGATTTGGAAAAAGTGCTTAAAAGACACATAAAATCCTGGCTTAGAGGAAAAAAAATCTATTTTTCTCAGAAGAGTTTTCTGAGATGGGAGAAGTAGATTCTGAGGACATTAGTTATTTCTTAATTGTGTCTGCTTTGCAGTACCTTAGAAAAGCTGATGCAGTGGTATAACAGTAATGACATTTTATATATTATGACAGTGCGAATAACCAGTAGGCTGGTCAGCAAAATATTGTGGAACTAATTTTGCTTTTAGACAATTACATAAGCTATAAAAGTGCTTTTTGAAAAGCATAATTCTATCCATGCCTGTTCTGTGCTGTGAAACAATATTTTCTATACATTGATTCTACATTGCTCACGCCTCATCTGATGAAATGAGACAACATAAGATGCTCGCCGAAGGGCACCATTGACTGCATATTTTACTTCCACAAAATGTAGTGGCTGCAGATGCTTATACAACATTGGTATGAATTTTTATGTGAAGACACTGACTCACAGAAATACATTTTGTATCATATCATTTATTAAAACCATCGGTTCTGAAAGAGTTTGTCTCAGGTTATCTTACAGATTTGCATGCCATCACATTATTTTGTGTATGTATAGTGGTGTCTCATAAACCCTTCTGAAATGGTAACAGACCATCTAAACAGCTTAACTTGTCTCAGTTTTAGATTAAAAAAAGGATTAAAACACTTGGAACAAGGCAATTTTCCTTTAATTTGAAAACAGAGGAACCAAAGCAGATTTCACTGAAAAATGTGAAGGTAACATCTCTTGATCTCTCTGGGCAGCATTCCAGTAATGTCATAAAATTAGCTTCTTACTACTTCCAAAAGGTTGTGGAAGAAACTGAGGGAATAAGCTTTCCTGACCCAACTCATAGGACTAGTGTGGTCAAATATTACTGCAGATGTACTAATGAGACTTTGCATTTGGTTCATGCAGTAAATCTCCATTCTCCGGAAAGAACCAATAAATGAAATGAAACTTTATAACATGGAACTTTATAGTCTATTACATAGACTTTGTAATAGCACAATTTCTTTCAGAATTTATGTGTTTATTAATTGTATGGTCAATTGTATGATCTAAATAAGGGAACTTATGGGATTTTGCTTTCCTATCTTCATGTAAGACTTTCTGCAACAGAAGTAACAATTGGAGACTTGTTTTAATGTGTTGAAATTGTTTTAATAGAGCTTTTTTCTTCTACAGAAGAAGAAAGTGAGCCCAGAAACATATGGTTTTGCAGTAAATTTATCTTTGGATTTTTTTTTTTATTGATAAATGCTTTGGTTGTATAGTTCTTGGCATCTTTTTCTGTTATGAATAACCCGACACTCATTTCTATCCTTTTTAATGATTCACTCCAGCTTAAAACATAATCAACATTAAACCAGCTGTGCAACCTTGAAAGAACACCATTTCAGTAATACACTGATAAAAACAGAGCAAGCAAGCTATTAATTTTAATAGAAGCCCTCCCTTCTGGCTATAGCCTCGACACCATTTCAGAGCTGTATCTATTTATCGTGAAGTGCCATCCCTGGTGCACTCATTATAGGAATAGATTCCATTCACTGTCTGACACTGTGAGTAGCTAGATGATTATCCTGGGCCAGTAAGGTCACATTTGAGGTGAGCGTTCCCTGTTAATACAGTGAAACAACATGTGGAAACACTCATCAGTAGCAGAAGGAAATGTATGTGGTAAATAATGAAGCTCAATACAATTTCAAATTTTTTTGTCAAAAAGAATCTGCATCAAGACTCTTGGAATTTAATTCTGTGAGAGTCTTAATCAGTCCATCCTGTCAATCAGACCATCAGTTATGAGTTCTGGCCAGAGGCTTTACTGCTAAAAAAGTCAGAAGTTAAAAACTGCATGTCTCCCAATCTCCTAAGCTGCCAGGATATAAAAGAGAAGTCTTAAATTAAATACAAGGATTTAGACTTAATTTTTTCTATGACACTTTGAAAATCTATATCATTAAGTGCTGCTATTTAGCAGGCTAAACCTAGTGAAGTTGCATTGGGAATAAGCAAAATTTTTTTAAAAATAGCATTTTCCTGATTGTTGGACACAAATATAGACCATTCTGGTGGAAGCTTCACTGATCTCAAGTTCATGTTCCTTACCAGAATGACTTACCAGATATGTGCATAAAGATCTGATATTAGAGGCACCGGTATAATCATAATTTCCCTTACTACCACCTACAATTGCTATATTGGTGCTACAAGCAGTATGCACTGCAAATTCTCTGAACTTAGTAACCTGCCAGGCCTGTTATACTTCACCCAAGAGTTTATCCAGCCATGATCATGACACTGTACTCTTCACTCTGGTGAGCAGTAAACTTAATTAAAGCAGTGTTAATAGGTTTACAGAATTTGAACTTAGTTTGCTTTGTATCGTGGGAATGCTGTAATGCTCTTATTTAGGGAAAAACACCTTTAATTCTGAATATTCTGCAGCCATAATAAAGCATGCATGTACTCACTATTACTATTAAATAAATACTTTATATGATCAATAGGTCAATGCAGCCATAAAGTGCATTAACTTCTATACGCCAGTGTATGTTCATTTATATAGAATCAAACATTTATAAATTAGAGCAGATGTCAGAAATATTAAAGAATTTAATGTTAAAATAATATCACAGCTACTTATATCACCTCATATAAACCTTTCTCAGTGAGGATTTTAAGCAATCTAGGTATTTTAGATACACATTTTTTGTTAATTTTATTACAGAAAAAAGTTAAATCTGGTTAAATCCCATAGCATATTTTGAAGATAATCTTGAAAATAATGCTTCTGTTACAGTCGGAACATAAATGGAGAAAGTGAAAACTTTAAGAGAAGAGATTCTGTGAAGAAGTGTCCTATGCAGGGGCCAGGAGTTGGGCCCTTTCATCCAAGTGTCCTTGGGTGTCCTGCACAGGGCCACAAGCTAGACAGGTGATCCTCTTGGGTTCCTTCCAACTCAGCAGATTCAGGATTCTAAGAAGGATCTCTCTTTTCAGGAATGGTCAGATAAGAAAGAACTGATTCTGAATAAGAGCCATGAACAGGCAGAGAGCCTGTGGGTAAAAATCAAAGACAGGAGCAGCAAGGGATGCCTTGTATTTGGTGTCAGTCCCAGCCTGCCTGATCAGGGGCAGAGCATTGACAAGGCCTCCTCTTTCAGCTACAGGAATCATGGTGCTCACAGGCTTTTGTTCCAGTGGGGGATTGCAACCACCTGGATAGATGCTAGAAAAACAGAGTGTAGGCAATTCAGGAGACTCCTGGAGAGCATCTGAACTCCTGGTCCAGGTATTGGAGAAACTATCCCAGAGAAGAAGAGTTACTGGTCGTTATGCTTATCAGTGTGAACGATAAGAAAGATCAGAGACAGCCTTGACTGTATCAACCACATCATGGTTGAGTCTGTGATCTGGAAGAACCTGGGCTGGACAAGGAACAAAGTCAGGACCCTGAAATTTGGAAGAGCAAATCCTAGCTGTTGAAGGAGATGGTGAATGAAATCTCCTGTGAAACTGTCCTTATAGACAGAGAAGCTGACCAGAGTGTGCAGCTCTTTAATTTAAGGCCACTTTTGTTAGAGTAAGAGCTCTCCATCCTGATGGGTAAGCAGTGCAGACTGGAAACCAGCATGGCTAAGAAAGGATTTACTCCTCAAACTGAACAGTAAGAAAGAAATACTGTCAGTTGAAGAAGGGAGAGGTGACCTGAAGAAAAAGAGGAATGCAGTCAGGATGTGTAATGATGGGATAAGGAAAGACAAGGCACAGATGGATCTTGGCAAAGGACATGAAGAGTAATAAGGAGGGATTCTACAAGTATATAGGTCAGAAAAGAAAGGTCAAGAATAAGAAAGATCACTGATAGATAAGAAGGAAGAACTGGTGGCAACAGACGTGGGGAAGGCTGAGGTACTTAATTAGTTATTTGCCTCAGACTTTGTGCTTCCATGCAGCTTGGTCTCATCTGTTAACAGACTTCTGTAAAAAAGAAAAGTGAAATTTCAGCCTACTACACAGCAATTATTAAAAAGAAGAAACAACCCATTAAGTGTTGATTTGGTTCCTGTGTCTGCTACTAAAGTAACCAAAAAGTTAAAAGGCCTCCAGAAAGAGTCATTATCACATCTCCCCTTCTGTTTCCTGTGAGCTTTCTCATGTAAATCCACTGGCAGTTGCCCCACTCTGAACTGATTCCTTCAGTGAGGGTGTGCTGGTATTATTCCTGGAAAAAGAAAACAATGCAAGTCTCAAAGGGGTTGGTCCCTGGACAAGTCATCCTTTAGTGGTGCAAACTGTCTGACAGCTTGGACTTTATATTTCTCAGGTGAACTCTGAAATTCTAGTTCATTAAATGCTTGCATACTGCTGTTGTTACTCCCCCTACCTTTTCAGGATGTCTCTGGCTAAATTCATGTCCAGAGAGAGTGAGAATAGTTGTAGAAGTTCGACCTGTGCTGTGGGGGGTAAATGCTTATACCTCTGAGGGCATCTGTCAAGTATTGTTCTCTCTTCCAGATAAGCACCAATTGAGCCTTGTCATTTTTCTGGCTTGGAATAATGAAAGATATGTCTTTTATATCTACGGTTGCTACTATCTGAGTTTTGAGTTACCAGTTCCAGAAAATTTAGCAGAGCAGTGGTTAAAGGCATAGCATTATCATTCAATTTCCTGCAATAAACTGGCCAGATAAGAGAATTAGAAAGGCAATGTGAAACCACCCTGACAATGTCCAAGTACACGGGTGCTTGTATTGTGGCCATTAGGTTTGTGATGTTGGGTGCTGCAGCTGTTAGTGGAGCCAAATAATCTGTAACTTCAGAAAATCCATTTTCTGCTGTGGCAAAAATTCATCACTGTGATATACCAGCAATTCTTTATTTAGGGACTGTAAGTGCTGCTCAGAGCAAGTGCAGTGCAGTCTCCGGGTTTCTTTTAGGGTTAAGATTAGCAGGCATCTGCTTCTCACCCTGGAGCCATAAATTAACCTTATCAGTTTGACAGATAACACTTGCTCTACTTACTCCAATGATTTTAACTCTTTGCCATCTGGGTAGTACATCCAGCTTCCCACCATCCCACTCCACTAATACTGACTGGATATCAATCTCAACCGATTTACCGTCAGATTTTGATATCTTGGTAGCTGCATATTGGCACTTTTTAATAGCAGTTTGCTGACCTAGACAATCATTTGTGGGTTTATTTTTAATGAAAGAGTCATAATGTTACTTTCTCATTGTTAGATGTCAGTGCAAACTTCCTCATTTACAAATGTTAATGCAAATGCTACATCTTGCTCCTTATCAGAACAACAGATCTGTTCACCTTCTCCAAAGTCCTCCACTGGACACAAAAAATCTGAGTCATAAGATCGTGTTTCTGAAAATGGTACAGAAGTGTTCCATACCCCGCAATTCTTCCAGTAAGATTCTTTCTTCCTCTCATGCACATTCCAAAGCTCTCTCTGGAGCATTACAAGGGATCACACTGCCTAGAGCCTCTTCTCCTTCTCCTCATTTAAATAATAGTACAGTTCTTTCACCAAACCTTGTAAAGTTAGTATTATTTTATCTTCAGATTCCTGAGAAACTAATCTCTCCTTTTGTGCTGCTTTAATGGCAGCAACCAAAATGCAGCCTCTCTCACATCACAAACTAGTTGCATATTCTATGCTTATCTCAAATTCCCACTGTGTTGGTTTATCTTGTCACATTCCTTCTGTGTCCTTGACAGAGTTTTGAGACAAGAAACTGCATTCTTAAAGTCCTTGCAACACTAGAGCAGGTTCCCCAAAGGTGTGGGTGGACCATGCTTGGAAGTGTTGAAGTACAGTTGGGACGGAGCCCTGAGGAACATGATCCACTGGGTGGGGTCCCTGACCGTGATGGCTAGGGTTAGAACTAGATGAACTTAAGGTATCTACCAACCTAAGCCATTCTATGATGAAATTAGATAGGAATAAAAAATTTAATTTTGTCATGTTTGTTAAAATCTGCTCACAAGCACCCATTTCTAATGCAAGAGCAAGGAAAACCTTTACTGGTTTTATAAATTTTTGTAATTTTAGACATATGTTGCAATTCTATTTATTTACAGACTAACTAAAAAAGATTTGTACCTCCTGCAAAGGTAACTAAAAAGAAAATTGTGACCCTTATAACTCTCCTGTAAATTCCTGCATTAATAAGCAACATCTTTTTGCCCTGAAATTCTTGGGTACCTTGAATTCTGGCTATATGTGTAGCCAGAGGAGTTAGGAAAAAACCACAATACTCTGATAAAAGCTGACAGGGACTTATAAAGTAAGTGGTTTTGAATACATTAAAGATTTTGGTGCTGTAACTGTTCTCTGAATTGAATCACGTGCAAAATACAACAGTGAATACTTTTTTATAAAACCCACAAATATTAAATAGATATTTCCCTCATGTATTTAGTACAACTGCCTTTTCCTGCCTGTTTCCCCACTTCATAAAGAACATTACTCTCCCCAAGGCTGTGTAATTGACCTTATAGATGGCTTAAATTCAATTCTGATCCTTAAAGCATTTTGGAATAGCTCATTTTCAAATCACAGGATGCAGCGTCAGTCTCAGCTAGGCTGACATAGAAATGCAGGGGTTTCTTCTGACTAGTTTTGATGTGATCTATTTATGAGCTGTAATGAAATGGCTGTTAAGATAAACAATGTCCTCAGGATGAAAACGGTAAGCAACTAGAGCAGCTGTCTTCCTAGACAAACACCAGTACATATTTCCTGATGACCTCTACCTCATGATGTTCCTATTATCAGAGTAGAGTGATACATTACAAGAAAAGTGACAACAGAACACATAAAATTTATTGTTCTTGCACAGTTTTGAAGTGATGTTCTCTACGGTACCTCTTTATTTTTCTGAGATATCTCAATCCAGTGAATTTTAGAGATTGACTGATATCTTTCCTTTTTGCACTTGTAGTTAGAGTTGGAGGGCATACGGATCTCATCCTTCATGTTTTTGTGCTAGATATGTCCCCAAAATATTTTATATAAAAAAAAGGTTGCATCAATTTGAACAGATTCAAGCTTTTTTTCCCTACCCCTAAGTGAGACAAGTAGGTTTTACCCCATTTTATAAAAATAGCTAATAGGATGTTGCAAGGGAGTACAAAAAGAACTGCTGAGAAAGGAAACAAACCCAAAAATCCTCATCTGTTTTTCAGTACATGCTACCTGCCATCATCCCAACCAATACCCACTGATTGGTGTTACTAGAGTTTTATGTTGTGTGCTGTGGGTCAGCCTCTGGACTGCACTGAAGTGCTGTAAATCTAGAGATATCTCTGAAGCTCCAACAATTAACTCAAGATTGGCCCTTATTACCACTAAAAAGTACACCCTTTTCAAATGCTGGAGGCACTTTGCTGTATGTCTGACTTATGCCCAAATTTTGCTGATGGCTACAACTGCACTATTTCCTTGTCATGTCTCAATGCCAGCACAGTAATATCAACTTAGTAACATTTTAACAATGCATACTAGCATTTTTGCATTTATTAAATATGTTCTAAAATTTAACGAACCACAACCATAAATTTAGAGGCGACTAAAATCTACAGGTTACTGGGGAATTTTTAAGCCTCATGGAAACATATACTTCAAAGTTATGCTCACTCTTACATATATTTTTTCTCCTTTTACTATTAAGAAAGAGAATACAAAGTAGAAAAAGAAATCATTATAGTGAAAAATGCTGTTCCCTATGTTGGGCACCTCACCTCACAGCCAAGTTCACCACATCTGCTTTTAATAAATATCATTACTTACTTGTTTCTGTCCAGTTATTATGTCTTTTCTGTAAACTGTATTTAAGTTGCTGAAAAAGATTTCTTTTTCAGCTTCGCATAAAATGAATTGTGCATAAATACTGTCTGAACAGTAGTGCTTGCAGAAATACAACAGCCTCAAGTCAAAGTATAGTGATGTCATACATCTACATTATATAACAGCATAAATTCAAATTTTGTTTGGGTTCTTCTTAGGTACACTTAATTATTGCATAATTTTTCTCAGCCACGGAAGTGTCTGCTTTGGGTTTGTGTCTTGAAAATAAAATTAAAACTAAATAAAGTGGAAAACTGCAGGGCACTACTAAAAATGAATGTTTCAAAAATGGGAAATGTTGATTAAAGATAAAATAGTTGGCAAATTGTCTAGGAGCTGTGTAATCATTTCTAAACTTCATCCATTTAAAGAAAAAAAGTTTCTAAACTTACTTTTAATTGATTTTCCTTACAAAGTTTTAATGAATACAGGCAATAAAGAAGAAGTGGATTTTAACATTTCCAACAGACCTTTTGCACTTCCCACATTAGACTAGGGAAAACATTGCATTTCTAAGCATTTTTTCTCTTTCAAAATTAGAAGAGAATCAAATTCACATAGTAAAAATGTGACAAATTATTTAAAAGACACAAGTGATAGTTAAGGAATATGTAATAACATTGGTTTGAATATTGAAAATGCTGAGAAAAAACAATACTATTTTTCAACTATTGAAAAGTATTTCAGTGCTACCATCATAAAAGCAAAATCACTGAACTAAAAGACTGTGTGGACAAGAATATTCTAAGAACTGGGATAAAATATTTAACTTCATATATAGAGATTTAAAGGGAAATAATTTTTTTTTTTTGAGCAAGTAAGACTTTCTATTTCAAAGAAGGAAACCACTTAAATATATTTTGATAAATTTCATGCTTATTTGATAAGAAATTGTTAATTCACTACCCACTAAAAGCCTTAACTCTTGCTTAGTAAATTTAATTCTTAGTGAGAATTGTATTTACTTGATCTATATGGATTCCATCCATTCATGGGAAAGAGATTAAGTATTTCAACACACTGATTTATTCTATGCCGCATTGAAAGACGTAAAATATTTTTGAAAGACAGTCCTAAGCTTTGAATTATACTTCTTTTGTCCAATTTGGATTAAACTTTTACCTTCCTGAGGCAGCTCGAAACTTATGAAAGACCTTCAGTCTTTCTAAACAGAAAATATTTTATATAGTTTTAAGGCAACAGCTCAGTAAAACTTTGCAACTATTAACTTATTGTCTGGCTATAAACAAAAAGCTCTAGCATGAGCTACTCCTTAGTTGCTATCAAGGTTTCTTTTTTTAGCCTTTTCCTTTTATCAAATAGCATATCCTTTCATGTTGGTATCTTTCAGGAATAATGTCTCCAGTTTGGTCAATGTTACTTTGTCCAAACTACTTTTTTCAATTAATGAATAAATAAATGAATAAATAAACTCTGCAATACATCCCGTCTCATATCATGCTGAGACCAGAATAAATCATTGTTACGTTTACTAGCAGAGCTAATTTCTAATTTAGTCTGTAGTATTTGCAATTTCTTTTTCTTCATAGACATTAGCAGTTGTCAGTACTATTTATCAGGAATTGCTCAGTAAAACAGATTAATCTTTACTATCTAAGAAAATCCCTAGCCTAAAAATGACATTGTGTTTCACAGCTATTGAATGCCAAGGTGAGCAAGACTAGTGAACAAAAGAGAATGAGAATGCTGATGAAACTTCACTGCAGGTAGAAATCCCTTAGTATTCATAGCATACATGTATGAGAAATTCTCTTAAATGAATCATTGACATGCATGCACTGTAATATTTTAGGGAGTCAACAGTATTGGCAATACCACTGTGCAAATCTACAAGAAATAACGTTATATCAGGTTACTAGAAAAATAATCACTGACAATTATTCTGAATATTTAGTATTTTAGATACTTAATTATCCACGTGTCTAACCAACAAGCAAAAGTCATTTGCTTTTGATCATGTGTGGCATGATCTGATAGGGAACAGGTACTTGCTACCCAAAGTAATAAATCTACGCCTGTATATAAGGTCCAGTGACTGAATTTCCCTTCCTTATTAAAAAGAAACACTCCATTAGTCAAATCAATTGAAGCATCACATAAACATTTTACATTGTTTTTCCATCAAGCATAAGACAGGAATATTTGACTAGCTGAAAGAGACACATTATTTCAAAGATCCTGATTGAAACTTTGGCTGTACTGATGGCAGTGAGAGTTTTGTCACTGATCCTAGTGTGGGTAATATTTCACCATAGCCCAGGATGGCAGGCTTCAGAAAAATGCAAACTAGAATAGCAAAATATAATACCAAACTTTGTAAAAGATGCATCACCCTTAACTACCTATGATGCACTAAATGTGATACTATAATATAACACTTTGCTGTGCTGTTTGTCATCATAACTATGGCAAGACAAGGAAAGGCCTACCAGTGGATGTATCATCAGAATAAGGGAGTCAGTATCATTTGTTTTAATTGCAAAGTGAAATAGATAATACTTTAATTTTAAATTAAGACTTTACATATTAAAGAGGTGGCGCATTATTTTCAGGATGATTCACGCATATATTAAATATTTTGTTTATGCAAATGTAATTGCCAAACTCAAATTCACTTCTAATGGACCATGCATAATGTCAGGGTCTCTGCTGTCCACTCAAATGCCATAGAATACATCTGACTTCATAATGAGCCAAACAGTTGTCTCTTCTTAATCTCAAGATAGCCTTCTGTTAGGTATCTGTTTCCAAATTTTACAACACTATAGTGGAGATTATGTGTTTTCATGGCTAAAATCCAGTTGAAGATGTACTTGCTCTGAATTCTCTCACATTTTGTTAAAATAATTGGCAAGCAGTTGCCTTCATATCCTTTGCAGTGAAAACGTTTGACCTTACAGAATCCAAATGGCTTATTGCCTAGTTTTGATCTACTTTGTACACTAATGGGGAAGAGATCAAAACCAGATGACAGACATCAAGGCAAACGGCCAGTGGCAGAATGGTAGGTCTGTAGGCAGAAAACTAAAATAAACCTGCCAAGTATTATTTATCTCAAGCAATAACTACCTCAAGCTGACTGCTTTTATGATTAACTTCCAAATGGTTACTGAGAACCACCAACAAAATTTATTTTGAAATTTGACAGCTTGAATCTTTATTCCTCTTCTAAAATCTTGCATTGATTTTAGACAGCATTGCAGAAGAACCGTGTTTGATAGAAGCACATAAAGGTAGACCGATCTTGAGAATATACAAATATGGCTGTATAAAGAATATGATAATAAAAATAAGTAAATTTCCTATCTTTTTCTTTGGTCAAGGACAGTGTTAGACAATTTCAGCTTCATGGAACTTTATTCATGTACATTGGTAGTGTGTCTGGTGGATTATCCTCTCTAATACAACCTCAAGAAAAAGGATTTAACTACAGATATAGCAAAAGGAATGGTAAATAGGGATGGTAAATAGATACTCTCCTGTTTCTACAAATTTGATATTACTTAAAAATCAAAGCTGTTTTTAGGATGAGAAACAAAGTAGCATTAATAATTCCTATCTGTAGTCATATATTTACATTTTTTGCATTGTACACTGATGAATGTAACAGAAGCTCACTATATTGAATCATCTTCATGGCCTTAAATAATTTTTGTATTCATGGTTTCTATCTTGTTCTAACAATTTTTCTAAATCCATTCATGTGTTATGCAACCTTTTTTCTTGGAGACTTTGCTGTTTAAAATATCCATTCTAAGCTTTTAATTTCAAAATATTAAATTATTCACTCTCATAGCTCATTTTTTGAATATGTCTTACTGTTGCATCAGTAGTCCTATTTCTGAATTTAATTCCTGTAGTTAAACAGAGGAATAAATGCAAGTACCTAAAACTACTGGAAATACTTATTAAATGAAAGAAATTACTGTCATTAAAAGCTACTGAGCTAAACAGAGTATTAAAATATATAATATTTTATATATATGCAAGTACATTAAAAGACGCTTTAAAAGTCTACAGTATATACTTCATGTAATAACTTATAGGCATCTTCTTCCTCTTACATTTGTTCTAATTTCCTTTGTATTCCTTCTTTTATTGTCATGAAGAAAATTTCTAATCAAAACTTGTGAACATACTTCACAAGTATGTTAACAGAACAAGAGTTCTGGGCTTATCATTTTTGTGGAGATGTTCAAGTGGTATCTGCCTTGGTTTTCAGATAAAATCTTGAGTAGGTAAGAAAATCTTCTAGAATACATATTCTTGTAAATATGACATATCTAGCAACCAAAATAGAGTGTGAAGACAGACTGATGTGAGACCAGGACTGCACAAAAGATGTGGTACATACTTATATTTTCATTTGGCAACTACTTTAAGAGGGCTTTGAAAAACACTGGGCATGATATTAAATTGTCCTATGTGGGCCCTTTACAGCAGCATATTGCAAAAAAGATGACTTCTGCTGATCACCCCAATAAATACTTGTGCTGTTTATAAGGGTTATAAGGAAAATTGGATTCTGCTGCAGTATATCATCTCCCAAATCTTAAATAAAGGTGATGATAACTAAACCTTTCCTGAAGCTCCTAAATCCTAGAATTCCATGCTATCAACTTACTTTCTCTCCTTTGTCAGACATCTGTGACTTACTTTCTTATTATTAGCTACATCTTATTCCTTTATTGGGGTTTGGTAGTTATACAGCACAGGAACACTCTAAGACAAAAACCTACTGTTGAATTCAATGTCACAGCAGAGTTTATAGCAGTGAGGAATTGCCTTGATAAATGGCCTTGACATTAACGTTTTCATGACTATACCTTCAATGTCATTGCATCACAGCACAGAGTGCTAAAGTGAGACCACTGCTACCTTCCAACAACACATTAAGTTGAAGCTCACTCTATCTCTAGATCCCATAGGCACAATAAATGGAGAAAATAACACATTTACAAACTGATAAAATCCAGCAAAGCTAATAAAATCAGACACTTTATAGCTTGGCTAATAGTGTCCTTTGAAGGGCATCAAATACCACATCATGTACTACTCTGAGGGAAATCAATTTAGGTACAGCACTACTGCCTCTGAACTATGCATTTAAATACAAAGGGGATACTAAAGCTAATCAACTCATAATGATAGAAATATTACAATTAATGCCTTGTTCTTGTTCATATGGTTTTATGTTGGTTTGATAGGAGCAGCAATCATATCAAATTGTTCCAATTTCAATAAGAAAGTTCTTCCAAGATTTTAGAAATATTTCGGCTACTACATTCTCTTTCCTTATGTTGTGTGTGTCTATTGGAAAGACATCATCCTGTGTCACCTTAGCAAAAAGGACTTTTTATTGTTATTGCCAGACAACTGTAATAATAACTACATTATTCATTTGTTCTGCCTCAAAAAAACATAGTGCAAATCCTTTTTATTTTTTGATAGCACATTCTATGCAGGTATTAAAAATATATGGATTGCATTTGTTCTCATGTTGCAGTTTAAATTAATGCTTCAGTTTTCTTTCTTTTTTCACTCTCACAGCTGGATTTCACTGTGTTGATCTTAAGTACCCACCATCAGATCTAGTCTGTGTTGAGGTTTATCTACTCTTGTTCTCTGACCACCTACCTCATTTTAACAGTGCCTAATGTGCCGGTTCAAAACCAAACTGGTGAAGTAGTACAGAAATGTGGTGCAGAATGCCTTGAAAGACAGTAACAGCCATTTGTGCTGTGATTCTATTAGATCTGACAAACTAATAAAGGGTAAGCCTGGATAGTAATAATGAAGGAAATTTCCAAGGATGAGCTAGACTAAGAAAGGTAATACTCAGAGACTGCTTTTTTATTATTATTTTTTTTGAGTCACATAGTGGTAAAAATTGAGACCTGAAGACATGTTTGCTTCCATTGCTAAAAGGTACCATGGTATACAAAATACTTAAAACAGATAGTATGTGTTTTTGATCCAAGAACTTGCAATAGAAAAGTGCAGCAATATTTCCATAGATCACAGTAAATAATTTTTAAAACAAAACCCACAAAATGGTTTTTGTGAGCAATGTAGCTGAAAATCACAAAGGTGGGTGCAACTTACCTGGAGAGCAATTGTCTTTCCTAGTATCCTGGGCTCATATGTCTGTCACCATATTCAAGCAGCTGTCTGCAGCTGCAGTTCAATCTCATTTAATGAGAAATTGTGGACCCTGTTATAAATTCACAAAAAATTGCTAAAATTTTTTATCACATACACAATAAAAATATGTTATAGTAGGATTGAACAAATAACTTCCTATTTTTTTATGTTAGGCTGCATGTAAGAAATCAGGTATTAATATTTTCAGGTAAAGTATACTCCTAAGTCCCAATTACCTGTAATGCAATTGCCATTTGGTCTTATTCAGCAATTGTATTCCATCTTTGAAATAGCTGCATATCTCAAATATGTGAAATAAGGTTTATTTTTTGAAATTTAATACCTTTTTAAGAAAACTAATACACACACACATATATATATAAATAAATAAATAAAAGCTGATAGAAACAAAGACCTCTGAAGGACATGGAACAATAAGCTATGCATGATAGAAGGTTGTTCATGGGATTTCTTGCAGCATCAAGGAAGTATTGGGTGTTGAATAGAATGGACCAAATGATAGTATCAGCATTAATTGATAGGTTGACTAAATAATATGTAATATAAAAAATTACTGATAAGAGACCTGTGAGTGAAAATAACCCTGGTACAATGTTTTGTATGGGTTTTTTTAATATTAAAAAAACAAAGGAAAGGAAAAAATATTACAAACTGTTTCCTAATTGTGAGGTCTTCTCAATTTTTTGTCACCTTTTGAACTCATATGAATTCTTGCTGTATATCAGGCATTGGCACATCTGCCATAAATAAGTAGTTGGATTTGTCACATGAATTAAATGGTTCCGGCATGTTTTTATGAGATCACAGCATGTCTTGTTTTACCAGAAAGATTGCTGCACGCTCTATGGTTGTGTACTTTCTAGGCCAGTGTATTTCTTATAGAGCTGATCAAAGACTGACTGACGTGCCTTGGAAGACAAGAACAAGCATGTCAGGAAGTGTTATTATCCTATCTGAGCATATGTCTGTTACAGCCTCAGTCATCCAAATTAAATGTTCATGTATGCTGTATTACTGTCTGAAACTGATATAATGTAATAAGTCATTCATATGTATCAGTCATTCATATGAATTGGTCATTCATAGGTAATCATATTCTCAGTGGTTTGTATATCCCCTCATTGAGGACAGAAAATACGGTTTGTGCAAAATAGAAGCTAAGACTTTCTATTCTGTACTGAGGAAACTGAGTGTTTAAAAACCTTGTGATTTTGACACATCATAAGTGATGACTATGTTATTTCATGTACAATGGAGAGACAGGACAGTTAAATCAAATCTCATTTCTCCAAGAAGGGGAAACTCTTGAAATCTAATGTGCTAGCATCACCTTCCTTTCCTCAGCCTATGAAATGATTATAGCCATGTAATCTCAGTTTCTTCTGCCGCTATTTGTAAACAGTTACAGGACACCCTAATATTTAGGCAAAGTAAGAAACTATATGAACATACATTACCTTGCTGGGTTCTTTCTGAAATAGCCATGGCCTTCTTTTCTTCCACTCCTTTACTTAACCTTCCTTTTGCTCTGTGTTCATCAGTTACCTTCCTGACATGAACTAAATCATGCAGATCTCTTTTTTTAATATATATTAGGTAGATAGACAAATGAGAATTACATTATATCTACTTAAATATCCACAGACACAATCAATAATGAAGTCTAAATTATAGCTATCTTAGTAATTGCCTCTAAACTGTGGTTAAATATCTTTCACCACCAAAAAAAAAAAATTAAGCTATTAATTAAAAAAAAAAAAAAAAAAAAAA
>VWZU01009983.1:1339287-1399968 GCA_013397095.1 Sterrhoptilus dennistouni | reverse complement strand
AAAACCCTGAAGTTCTTATGTCATCAGAACTCCTACAATATGACAACTAATTAAATACTAAATATCTAGGACACTTCAGACATACACTGCAAAGCTTCTTACTGTTCAGATGAAATAATTCCATTTTCCATTAATCCTTGTTTGTTCATAATCTCTTTTGAACAGTATGTTCAATATTTTATCTCCTAGGATGTTTTGTGTACTGTGTGGGGACAACCAACACAAGATAAACACAAACTTCTAAAACAAAATTTAATCTTCCAGAAAAGTGAAGAGAGATTAATTTCCTGGAAATTTCTGTAAATTCTTCTTTTCTGTGGGGTTCTTTCTTTTTCAGATTGTGTGCTTGCTAAATGCACTCCAACAATAACTAGGACTGTACCTTTTGTGCAGCATTTCTGAGATGTTACAGACAAAGGTTATCTTTATCTCCTGCTACAGCTGTTTAACAAGTGAATATGTCTTAGTGAGTCCCAAGTCTTTTCAAGTATTCTAATATTATAACTGCAGTGTCACTTCTGATTTATCCTGAATGTTTCTTTGGATCTTTCTTCTACAAAATCAATTATAGTTAAGGGTTTAATTGTGTGCCTATTCTGGTCCATGCTCAGTATGTTTTAGTGTGCCAGTAAGGTTACTATTTGGTAGCTGGTTTTAGTTTCACCTGTCTATGTCTGTTCTCATCCAACTTGCATTTCAACACACTTTGTTGGTCACCTTTTTCATTCCTTTTTGAGCCAAATTGACATTAAACTTAGGCCTGCTCACCTATTCCTAGTGATCTGCATTCCCCTCTTCTGCTTCAGTCTCCAGTCTAAGCATTTCCATAGACTTTGCCTTTTCTAGGCAGCAGAAGGTAATGTCTCATGAGAAAACTTGTGTGTTAGTAGATACAGATTTACTGAGTGGGATAAGAAAGCTTTATTTGTACTTAATTGTGACTTCTTAGGAATTTAAATTAAATTTGCATATTAACAGCAGAATATTTAGATGTCAAGTATGGGGATGTCAAGGAGTGTTTGGTTACCTTTATCCCCACCCCTGAATGCAGGTATGTGAGTTATCACACTGACAATCCTCTTCCCACCACACAACAGAGTGTTATGAGGACAAGCTTCCCTCTCTCTGCTTGTGCTGTCATCAGTGTTTCACCTGCTCCTATTTCATCCCATTAGTTATGGTGAAACATTGACAGAGAAATGGACTCTTTTCTGTGTTGCCATTGTTCTCAATGTTTCAGCATTTAAAGGTATCAAATACTATTTCTGTGTTTCTGTGAGTAGGCGGGAGAAGTTCTAATATTCAGATTCAGATTTCAGTCATGTCTTTTACTTATCAAATTGCTCAACAGGATGCAGAAAAAGTTGAAAAAATGTTCATTGTCTATGGCAAATTTTTGAAAAATTTTTAGCCTATAAAATTCTTGCCTGAATATCCTCCTGAAATTTGAATTTCAAGAAATCATTAAAAAGGGGGATTTTCTTTGCAACTATTTTTTTTTTTGTTCTGGTTATGATTCTTTGTGTCCATTAAATCCCATGCTATTGATAATTGTGCATTTATACATTCCTGGTTATATTCTGCCATGAAGAATTTTTTGTTGAGCATTGACAAAAAATAGTCTTTTAGCGTATTCATGACACACTTCTATCTTTTACTATGAAAAGTATCTTTCTTTTATTTAGCTAAAGCAGGTTGTTGCCCTGTCACTGAAATCTGGTTTATAAATAATCCCTCAAGAGCTATAAATACCTATATACCTATAACATCACTTAGTATGTCTCTTTTACTTGAGATTAACTCTAGAATCTGATTGTTTTCTTGTGTCAAGTTGTCTTTGTTCAGTGCTTTGTCAGACTGAGATCCTTACATTAAAAATATGTTTGTCTTGCAAGTCTTTTTGAGTTAGTTTGATTAAAATTCATGCTATGCAGTAATAAACTGAGTATAATTTAAGGACAAGGCCTACCATGTCATTGCTACAGTATGTCAGGCTACCAACAACTGTTTTCTCATAGTATGAGTGGGTGTACACAGAGCAGGCAAAAAAACTGTCTGCATGGCAAGGCCCAGAGAGTGTTGGTGGATGGAGTTACATCCAGCCAGCAGCCAGTCACAAGTGCAGTTCCCCAGGGTTCAAAATTGAGGCCAGACCTGTTTAATATTCTTATCAATGATCTGGTAGTATTTTAATTGATTAACCGAGTGAGGGGATCCAGTGCACGCTCAGTCAGTTTGCAGATGACACCAGGTTGGGTGGGAGTGTTGGTCTCCTGGAGAGCAGGAAGGCGCTGCAGAGGGATCTGGACAGGCTGGACTGATGGGCTGAGGTTCAACAAGGCCCAGTGCTGGGTCTTATCCTTGGGTCACAACAACCCCAGGCTGCTCCACAGATTGGGGCAGAGTGGCTGGAAAGTGGACAAGCGCCTGGGGGTGCTGGTCAACAGCAGCTGAACAAAAACTAGGGGTTTGCCCAGGTGGCCAAGAATGGCAATGGCATCCTGGCCTGTACCAGCAGTAGTGTGGCCAGCAGGACCAGGGCAGTGACTGTCCCCCTGTTCTCAGCACTGGTGAGGCCACACCACAAATCCTGTGTTCAGTTCTGGGCCCCTCAATACAAGAAAGACATTGAGGTCCTGGAACAGGTGCAGAGAAAGACAACAGAGCTGGGGAAGGGTCTGGAGCACAAGCTTTATGAGGAGCAGCTGAGGGAGCTGGGGTTGTTTAGCCTGGAGGAAAAGGAGGCACAGAGGAGATTTTATGGGTCTTTACAACTGCCTGAAAAGTGTTGTAACCAGGTGAGGCCTCTTCTGCCATGTAACAAGGGATAGGACAAGAGGAAGAGGCCTCAAGTTGTACCCGGGCAGTGTAGATTGAATCTTAGGAATCTTCCTCACTGAGAAAATTTTCAAGAGGTGCTTTCTTGAGGTGTTTAAAAGATATGTGGATGTGGCACTTAGAGACATGGTTTAATGGGGCTTGGTAGTGTAAGGTTTATGGTTGGACTTGGTGACCTTTTCCAACCTAAATAATTCTGTGCTTCAGTTTCCTTCTTTTACTTTTCAGCTCATATATTATGAACATCTAACATATCATCACAAAGGAGAATAGATACAAATATAAAGATATAACACATAAAATACATAAAATATACAGTATGATGACATTATATCCATTTGTTAATCCATTTATTTACACTGTACACAATGATTTATGTTGATGTTCATTTTATATCAACTGAACAAGTCTTCAACTTTTGCTATTTTATCCCCTCAAACAAATTAAGTCACCCAGTCTGGTGACTTAATCCAGGCTGGATGTTAGATCACCAGCAGCTCTCTCTCTCTCTCTCTCTCTCTCTCTCTCAGAGAGAAAATAAAAGAGCAAGGCTCATCTATTGAGCTAAAGATGGGGAGATCATTCTCTGGTTACACTCACAAGAAAAACAGACTTGATTTACAGAATGTTAATTTTATTTATTAATAACTAACAATACAGTAGGATAGTTAAGAAAAAACTAAAGACATCTTCTTTCTACTACCTACTTCTTCCCAAGCACAGCTCCACTCCTTCATTCCCACCTTCAGTGGTGCAGGCAGATGAAGAATAGTGGTTGCAGTTAGTTCATAACACCACATGTCTGCTGCTCCTTCCTCTTCATACTTTCCCCCTGCTCCAGCATGGGGCCCTCTCCAACAGGATACAGTCCTTTATGATCTACAACAACTTGTCCTTCCCATGAGATCCAGTTCTCCAAGAGCAGCTCCATCATGGGTTCTTTTCAAGGCACAGTCTTTTGGGAATATATTGCTCCAGAGTGGGTCCCCCATGGACCCCAATTCCATTTTAAAAAGGCGATTCTGTGTAGGTTTTTCTCCACGGTCTGTAGTTTCTTCCTGGACCCCCATGCAGAGTGGTACAGGGATACTCACCATGATATGCAGCTTCCTTCAGGCCATATCCATGTGCTGCAGCATGGGTTCCTCCCTGGGCTGCAGTGTAGATATTTTCTCTTATACAGCCCTCAGGGGCTGCAGGGAGACAACCTGCCCACAGTCACCTCCACAGGCTACACAGGAATCTCTGCTCCAGTGCTTGAAGCATGTCCTTCTCCTCCTGCCTCCCTGACTTGGTGTCCGTGGGGTTGTTTTATTTTTTTTATTTTTTCATTTGTCTCTTTTACAGGTACTACAATGTGTTTTTTACCCTTTCTCAGATCTGTTTTCACAGAAGGACCACTAACTTTATTGATAGGCTCAGGTTTAGCTGGTGGTGGGTACAATTTGGAGGCTGGTGGAATTAACTTTGTCCAAGAAGGCTGTCTTCTCATAGAGATCATTCCTGCAGCCCTCCCCACTATCAAAACCTTATAGCATAACCCCAACATAACCAGTTTCCAAAAAAGTAAGGAAATTGAGGAACTTCCTCAATCAAGAAGATATTCTGGAAGTTCACCCTTTAATTAATTAGTCAACAAAATACTAATCTCAGTTTCAGCTGAGATTTTAATTTCTGAAAAGACAAATCAGGCTCTTGAAGGATTACATAATGCAATGTAGTATTTCAGTGAATAGGGTAAAGGAAAAAATGGAAATCAAGGCTGTTATGATATTTTCCTCTACTTAGGCAGTTATTCAGAGTATGGTGCTGCTTTATCTGGCAGTGACCTTTGATATACCAGGACCAAAGTTGGAAGGGAATAAATTCTTCTTCTGCAGTTAATTTATAATTTTTACCAGCACTGTCTTTGAGAACAACCGTATGTGTGTTTTTCTTGGGTTTTACACTGTGATCATGAACATTTCCCTCGAGATAAGTGCTTTATTCTACTTGCACTCTTAATAAATTGCTTAGATTTCTATTAGCTTTCCTGCTTCCAATTTATAACTCACAGATCTAACTTTTTTGTTCCTGTTTCCTTCTCAGCTCTTAATACGAAAAGATCTTGACTTACATGTAAATGACATTTAAGTCCACATCAAAATCTCTATAATAACAATCAAATAAATCTTGTACAAAAACTGGTCTCTGTCACAGAGATGTGAGTAGCTTATATACTTTTCTATTTTAGCCAGAAATATTTTCTTGCTAGTATTTCTCTACCTCTCTTTCTTTCTTCACTCTCCTACACCAAATTTGGACCAGACCAACTAGCAGTTTTTAAAAATACCCAGTTATTGCTGGATAGTTTCCAGCCATCTAACCTCTGGCAGCTGCTCAAAAGGTTATGGGATTATATTTCTACAAATGTTTTGATGTTACCACTGGGAATCTAAAGAGCTCTGTTTTTCAAATATTGCCTATATCTGTTCCAGCTTTCCTCTGAAAAATGACAGTGAGATACCACTTGCAATTCTCTCTGTTGGATGTAATCTGCATTATAACTAATGCATCTTTATTAGAGTGACAACTCTCATCAGATATTTTGTGTGCTAGAATTTAGCTCCAAGGGAAGCAGTGATGAGGCTTGGAGCATGTCCCAAAACTGTGAGGAACACACATATTTTACTACTTGTTCAGTTGGCAACAGCCTATGTGAAGTCATTTACGCATTCACTTTAAATTATAACATTAAGCTAAATGAAACCGTGCCTAGTTATGTTCTCAATAAATTTATTTTAAAATTATTTTAGGCTCTCATGGATTGCTACCTTGTTCACAAAACTAGTTTAATCTCTTTGCCAAATGTTTCATATTCTCTAGGATCAATAATTGAAATATATTTTACAACAAGGACTTGGGACCCTGTCTTCAAAGACCCTTGGATGTTCATGCAGTTCCAATACTACAAAATACCCTTGGCTTTTGAGTTAAAGCTTTTGAGTTAAGTGAGGCATGAGTGGTGTATTGGCCTTGACTTTTTTCCCCCCTTAGACCCAAAGAAAAAATTCAGAAACAACTGTGTAAAAAGTGACGTAATCCTGGTGTCAGCCATCTGTTACATTGATAGAACGGGATAGTTTGGACAAACCTACATTTCCACTGACTGCCTTACATTTGGTCGTTTAAATTTGTTTGATGAATAGGATGGAAAATGAACTTGAGCTTTTGATTACTGGAAGGCAGATATTCTTACCCAACAGGAAATAAATTGTTAATTCATTTCTTTAAATTCTAGGCTATATTTACTGACCATGTGTAAAACAAAATAAACTGTGTGTAATTTTCATTTTATGTGAATGAAAAAATATACCAAGCATAGCTGCTGGCTTGTCCTTTAATATTATGTGAAGTTCAGCAGCAGGACATGTTCTTGTAAAAAAGTAAAAAAAGAAGCATTAAAGACTAGGTGCCCTGAGGTTGACTTGAATCCTGAATGTTCATATTGCTAAACAGTGGGATAAAGTTTATGTTCCATCAAAGTGTGAATGTGCTCTTTGGAAGTGTATTTTCTTCATGCCTGAACAACTGGCAATAAAGAGAAGAGACACAGCATGTGAAGCAGATCCCATCCAGATGCACCCTGATGTCCTTTCTCTGCACTGGGTTAGATAAAGGACTGATTGTTACCAGTGATTATCAACTTCAGTTTTGTGTTCAGTGAAACGAAAGATTCAGTTTCCCCTTCTCTTTTTATAAAGACTTTCTCTTCTTTTTTGCTTCTTTTCTTTTTTAAATAAGAAGAACCTAATCGGCAGACACTTGAGGTGGAACTTCAGTGTCAAGCAACACCACAAAACATGACATAAACCACAAAGTGACTGAGCATGAACTTTGCTTAGTGAAAATGCACAGATGATTTGAATACTGGATAATAGCTGCCATGCCTAGCATGACAGTTTTAACACTATCTGGTTATGATTTCAATGTTTAAAGTTCAAATGTATGACAAAGTGGTACACTAAAGACTTAACCTCTTGGATCAATACGTGTTTCCAACAAGTTCAAAAGGAGCAGGTTTTCATTAGTCAGAACAACTAAAATTAGTTGAATTCCATCCCACTACTTCACAATAGGTCATGAGCCCCTGCTGGATGCAGTTAGTCAGAGAAGATGCCTATCCAAATAGCTTACCTTGATCATGGATATTCAATATAAATATCTAAACTTTTCTTCTGTGTTTTTCTTGGGGTGGAATTTCTGTTTGTTTTTGTCTGGTTTTTTGATTGTTTGGGGTTTTTTGCTGTAGTTTGTAATCAAAAACATTAGAAATTTCTTTTTCACGAGTTGCAACAATTCTTGTGTATAGCCTTTGGATTAGTACAACGTTCACACTAGAAAAAAGCAGAAAACACACTCATAAATTTATTATTAATTTCATTCGCAATTCCGATTTTTGTTTGAGATATATTTTAAAATTATATTCTAGTTCAAGGAGCAAATAATTGTAAGTAACACAAGTGTAATTTTTTTTCCTTATAACTAAGTTCCCCTTCACAAATTCTACTAAAGATATTTGACAGAATATATATTCTAGTTCAGTAACCTTGATTTTCTGTTGGTCTGGTCCTCGTCAATTTGGAAGAGAGTGTCAGCCCAGGGGCATAATATAAAATGGATCTCATATGGTTTGCATTTCTTTTCAGCTTTTACTATTTTATTACAAACGTAATATTTTCCTAAGAAAAAGGAAAAGAAGATTTTGTTCTATTCATTCTTTGCAGCCCTACCTTTCTTGGGACTTATTTGAAATAATGGCATTTAAAATCAAATGCAGAGCTGTTCTAATTTTCTAAAGCAAAATCTTTTAAAATTTGGCAGATACATTTTAAAGAGCCCCTGGGGAATGGAGAGTTAAAAAAAATGTACCCTCAACATTTTTTTTCCTGTCTGAAGCAGTATGATCTGTAACTTCTGCATATGTTAAAACTTGTGGAATAATCTCTGGATTTTCAAACTGATCACTTTCACAATGACAAAAGTGTATTTTCCCATGAGAACAACATTTGTAATATCCTTTTGAAAACAGGCCTCAGAATAGGGAAAATATAACATTATTTTGGAAGTTTCATTTTCACTGATAAAGCACTGAAAATACAGATATGTGTTGCAGAAAGGGAAAGAAAAATTAAATCAGTAATCATAAAGTAAAAGTAAAGAACAGCCTCAATTCCTAATAGACCTGAATTATGTATTCTAAGTAGAGAGTTACCTTCTAAACTATAAAACTTTCTAAGATTTTCATTAAAAATATATATAGAAAGATATATAGAAAGACTAAATTTCTAAGAAGTATGTTTGTTGTAAACAAAAGACAAGTATTGGGAGTAATTTTATCCTCCTTAAAGCAGGCTTGCTCCCTAGGAACACCATGTGAGCATCCGTGGAATTCATTTAAGCACCACTGATGACACTAGTAGTAGTAGAGGCAGAAGTGTTTCCTCCACCTGTAATGATGTGCACATAAACATGTTGATGGCTCTCTTATTTTACAACCTCTGTCATTTTCCCACCTACAATGACATTAAACCCATGACCCTAGCTTAGACACAGCACTACTGAAAACATTGCTCTTCACTCAAACTCCTCCACATCATCTTGCAGAGTACTTTTATCATCTGAACTGAGAGTCTCTGACCAGGTCACACACCACAGTTTTTTCCCACCTCTGTGCATTCAGTTGTCTCCTCAAGCTACAGCCTTGTCTCTAAGGCTTCAACTATGCGTTGTCTCCTACTGCAACATCAATTCTCTTACACCAGAGCACAGCATTGTTCCACTCATTTTCAGATAAGTGTTCTCAACAAGCTTATCTTTCACAAGCTGCTTCAGAGCTACAGATTTTCTGTAGATTGTTTTAGAATCATTTAATTGGGACTTTCACAATTATTTTTTTACTAAAGTATATTCTACTTTCAAAACTCACCTGGACAAGCTCCTGTGTAACCTGGCTCTAGATGAACCTGCCTTAGCAGAATGGTTGGACTACATGATCACCAGAAGTCCCTTCCAACTGTAGCAATTCTGTGATTCTGTGATTCATGAGCTCAATTTAATTGATTTACACCATGGGTAAAATTCTAAATTGCAAAGCTAGTTTAAGAGTCTTACAGTCTCTCTGTTTCCTATCTGCTTCCCTTGTCCCTCCCAAAGTAATTGACTATCCTGTCAGTTGTGTTGATACTGGTGTTTGAGATTACATGTTACAAATTAGATTAGTGAAATCATCTAGATGAAAGAAAGAGTTGAACAAAGGAATTTTATACAAAAATTTAAATCTTTTTTCATAAAGCAACTTTCCCTTTCAATAATCTTTTCCCCTTGCTCTTCTTTAGAGTGCCTCTAGTTAGTATAATTTCTACTGCTATCAAGGTACCTGGAGGCTGGCATATTTATTTAAATTGTGAAACTATAGAAAGATCTATTTTAAAGAATATATGTGGTAAATGTCAAGCTAGTTTTTCAGATCACAGATGTCTGACTGCTGTATTATGCAGCAAGACTATCAAAGTTGTTTACTGTGATCTTTGATTTCTAATAGAATTGTCATTAGTTCAATATTGCTACAAAATGGACAGAGAATTATGCAGAACAATAGGCATAAAATACTTGGTGTCCTTAACTGCTACTAGGCTACTGCAAAAGGAAATTTATATATCTTACTGATAGCTGTAAGGAGAATGGACATCTGTGCTACTTAATGTCTTCTATCCTTTTCACGTTGAACTGATTTTCATGTATAGTTAAAACGTTAAAAGAATAGTTTTGCATCTATTAAAGTATTTCTTCAAGTATTTTATTGCACCAACGTGACTGTTCACTCAACTCCTCCTAAGCCATCTCGTGCCAAGGCCTGATGGATGCTGGAAGCTGCACCACTAGGTCAAATCAAGAGCACCAGGCAGGTAGGAAAGGTGGCCAGGAAGATCTGAAGGGCCATTATGTGTCCATGGTCACATGAAAATTGACGCCTCCTGGAGCCATTATCTTTTTTTACTTCCCGTTTCTTCCTAAGGTATGGAAACAGTCTAGATCAATAATAATAATTGATAATAATTGAATTAACGTGATGGGCTGTTCTGGGTACAAAGGGGATTGAGCCCTTGCTTGTCAAGTTTGTTTATAATGATTCTTAATGACCTCATTAACTAAGGCTTAAATCACAGTGTATATTGTCCTGTAAATTTGAGAGATCCAAACCCACTAATATAGTTATGTCATTTTTGTTTGTTTATTATGTTGAATATGGAAACTTTCCATTCCGTAAACCCATATAGGTCGAAGGTATCTTCTCCGCGCAAAAAAATTGAGTGGGTCCTAAAGCAGTTTCATGTTAAAGATGTTAAAAAAAATATTTGTCCCCTATTTATAATGAGCTATTAAGATGATTCCCTACAAGTAACACGTTTTCTCTGGTGTTTTCACAGCTTCTTTTTGATGCAGACACATAAATCTGATCAGGCTGTTTCTCAGTATTGTAACTTTCTGTCTCCAAAGAAGTTTAAAGGGATCACAGCAACAAACTGTGATCAAGATAGTTTGGTTGTCAATTGTCTTGCTTCTGCCCAACCTTCTACTGTTCATGCATCAAAGCACCCTTCTCACCTGAGACTAAAAGAAAATCAGAGTTCATTGACACTTCAGGTATTCTCTCCCTTTGGTTTTCATTGCAGAGCAAATTCACATTACAAAAGTTAGGCTACCTTATTTGAGTTTGGTTTCTGGAACTAAACCATGTGTTTCAGATATACTCGGTAATGTTTATTTAGTCCATGGGATGATACTATAGATAGAATAAAGCAGCAAGATCATACCAGATATATTTTGTGGCTAAGTTTTCCTAGTGGTTTGTTTTGTCACTGCACTATTGTTGCATCATACTGCTTGCTAATGTATATCCAGTTTTAAAAATATGAAGAACTAACAATGTGATACTTCTGGGTACTGAGAAAAGGGAAAAGATTGAAACTTTTTTCTTAGTTATAGTCCAAAGGGAATATTTTTATTGCCTAAAATTACTATGTGAAAACCAAGTTAAACACAATTATTAGAACTGAGTTAATTTTAAAACTTTATTAAATTACTTCTAGTTTGCTTTATGTACTTTAGATGCACAATATAGAGGTACTTTAGTACTCTTTTGTAGAGTACAGGTAGAATGGAACTGAGTAATTATTAACTATTAAAGTTCTAGGCTGCAGATAGATTCTGCAGGTTTTAATCACTAGTCTTTACATGACTTTTTTGTTGGTGTTTCAACTACTTTGTTTGCACATGCTCATTTGCAAGTTTATGTACACTGATTATGTGAGGTATACCTTTCACATTCTGAAGTTCAATTTAACTGACAGATTATTTCTACAATATTATAATAGCTATGTTTTCCTAATCACTACAGTTAGACTTGTAGAGAAAGATTCCATGAACCATGCCAATATAGCTTGTTAAACTGGCCTCTTGTTATTTAAATAAGAAAATGATAGGTTGTTTCAGACATTACTGAATTGCATTAGACAATACTAAGTAGCTACAGCTAGGTTGAAATTTCCTTGTTTTCTGTTTCTTCCCCCCCCCAGTTTATCTGGCCTATAGCCATGATATTTGAAAATTACACAGGCATCCTTACATTAAACACTGATTACTTCATTTCTCTTAACATATCTTATGACTTCATCAAGAACAGAAGATATTTTCAGAGCCATACTATTTTCAGAGTTTCAGTAATGCCCTTTTTGAGCAGAATATACACCTATATGTAGACATATTAATATTCAGATATACAGTACAGTTTTCCCCATGGAAAAGTCTCATCTAATATTTTCATCAGGAAAACATTGCTGTTTGGATCATGTCATGTGAACTCTGCAACTGCTAAAATGGCTGTCCCAACAAGCAATGCAGCAAATGTATGGCTCACCTGGTTCATTAATTCTTATAGAATATTAAATGTTTGGGTCAGGTTTTTACTGATCAGTAGTTTAGTGGCTTACAGTGAAAAATAGGTTTAGACATGCCACTACTGGTCCCCCATGTGTTGGGGGAAAAGAGTGTCAGAATGATAAAGCTCCCACTACAAAGGCTATTGGAATTTCAGCAATATACAGCAATATACGGCTCAATTAGATTATGGAACCAATAAAACTTGGGTTTTATAGTGGGTTTCACCCACTGACATTTGTTAAACATAAACCTGAAAGTAAGAATGACTGGTCTCTCAGATGCTGATGCATCAACGATTTTTAGGTGTATAAAAAGAAAAAAAATTACAGAGTAAGAATGTATGAATACATTTAATATGAAAAACTCCTTCACCTTCAGAAGATGGGTATTCTTAAAACTACATAATTCTATGATTGGATTTTTTAAGCTTGTTCTATACTCAGTGGATATCCTCAAGGGGATAATTGAAAACATGTAAGTTGGATGGTTTTGTACAGCATTTTAATGAATTTTTTTTAAATTAAATTGTTTCTTTAAACCAGGCGACCAAGGGGGACCATTATTTGTACACTGGAATATTTTGTATTTCTGTGACAGGAAACTGTAGTTGCAGTATTAGAGTACATAAAGATACACCAATGAAAGGAATAAGCATTGATTGGGTGATGACAGATCGATGACAGAGTGAAATGTTTACAACTTCTCAGAGAATGGGTTATGGGAACCCTTAATACCTTTGCACAGAAAGAATTTCAGTATTTTTTCATCGCAAATATTTCTCAAAAATTTAAGTACAAAAAATGAGCATGTAGACCAAGAACATTTACTTCAGTTCTTTAGAATATATAATGAATTGAAAACCAAAACAAGTTTAACAGAAATGTTTCTCTGTAGTTTTAGTCAAAAATCCTCTAAGATCATCGAGTCCAACTATTAAACTAATACTATGACTGAATACCAAGAAAAAATGTGGGGACAAGGATTTACTAAATCCTTCTCTGGATCCCTCATATAGACAGGCAAAACATCTAATCTTACCCTCATTGTATTAACCATCTTCATAATGTTAAAGTAGCAGTAACAGGCAGTAACAGTACAAAAGCATCAGTAAAAACACAACAGCAGCAAATTTAGCACTTTCAGGTTCCCAGTCTGTTCTGCTTGAAAAAATTTCTGTATTTTATTGAAGGTTTAATATTTCTAAGGCACAGATTAATTTGATTGCTTCAGTTCAAGAAAACTTTCTCCGCTATAACTTGAAAATTCCAGGAATTTAAGTAAAAATAATTATTTCTGATGTTTGCCTTGGTACAACTCCTTTCTCCTGGTATCCTTGGTACAACTTCCTCCTCAGCAGAGAATGATTCAAATCTGCATAAGTCAATGACTACTTGTCACTCTCACAGGATCTATTTGTTTACAGAATGCATTAAAAATTTCATGCTTTTCATAATTCTTTAATTATGCAAGTTGGTTACTTTATCAACATCAGTCATTATATTACAAAGCACTGTATAAAAATTATAATAGAGGAAGCTACTGAGGCTAAAATTAAACAAAGCTACTCAAGAAATTCTGTGGATCTTTCTGCTAAATTCTTATAATCTCATTTGTTAGTACTATCATGGATACCTTGAATTTTTCATCTTCTTATTTTATGGCTTTCAAGCACCATCTCAGTTACTTTCAATTATTTTTTCTGAAACACATGATTTATGAACTATTCTATCTTTCTGTCTTTTCATATATTTTTGAGACACAGCCCCTTCATTCTTTGTTTAGTTCGTAAATTTGGCTGAAATTGCAGAGCTTTTACTTGCTTACCTTTAGACAGAAAAAAGCTCATTTTCATGACATTAAACGGTACAATATTGCTCTTTATACAGGTAGCCTATTGACAATAGTTTAGTTATAGTGGAAACTATGAAAATAAAAATAGCTAACTATTGTTACATTTGAAACAGAATGTTTTGGTTATGAAACATTTTATTAATTGAAATAGTAGCTAGTTGTCCTTGGACTCTATGGTTTCTTCTGAGCTGCTTTCACCAGCTAGCTTTGCTCTTTATAGAACCATAAGATATAACATTTGTGGGTCTGAACCTCAGACAGAAAGGTTGTCACAGCTTGGAAGCAGGAGGACTCACACATGGGAATCACAAAGCTTTATTTCAGGCCCCAAGCCCATGTGAAAGTGAGCTCTCTGGAGCTTTGCATGCCCATTAAATATAGGGGGCATTTCCTGGCAAGGCGACACCCAGAACTGATTTAGGAATGAAGAGGAGTGACTTAAGAACAGGGGGCATTGACAGGGCCATCTAGGGCAGAAAGGGGAGTGGGCTATTGTTAGGGAAAAGCCATTGGGGTTGGGAAAGGGGGGTAGTAGGGACAAACCATTTTAAATAGAAAATAAAACATAACAAAAACCATACAGAACTTTAGGAAATCTAAAATGCACACTGCAACAGGAGTCTGCCTAAATGTGATATAGAGGTAAGGAACAAAAATAAAGTTGACTTAAATTGTAAAGAAATTACTTTAAAATACCTGGTTTATAATACCCAAACTTGGAATTAGACTACAAGGATTTCGTAAATGTAAAATATTTTTTAGGCAAACTCATTTCTGTATTTGATGAAAATGAGCCCATCTTGTGTACTTCACTGTGCTCATGAGATGCTGGGATCTTGTGACCTTTCAGATGCATATGAATTAGGTGTTGAATGAGTATCAAAAACACTGGAGGTTTCTCAATTTATATACAATACCAGAACGTCAGTATTTCATGGTTAAGTCTTCTGCTACAAGAGTTATAATTTAATGAGTAAGAAATTAAATGAGGGACTATCAGACTAATTTGGTTTAATATTAGAAATTGTAATTAATTACATTTCTTATACAGAATGCTGCATATTATAAGGAAATTTTTCCTTTTTTTGCTGGGAATAGCAATTTGCACTTTTTCCAAGAGTTAGGTCTTGGTGGAGAAGCTTGCTTTATATTAGATGTTGCTACCGCTTTAGGCTTGAGAGATTTGTTTCCTTCAAGGATGGGTAGGTTTTTTTACAACAGGTAGAAAAGGAAAAAATCATGCCATAGAAGGTGGCACATAATCTGAATCAACAACTTAACTATAGGAGGAACTATGGTACAGAAATATCCTCTCATGCTCACACTAATAAAATTTCAGTTTATTTCCATTATCCAGGAATGACATGGTGGAGGAGTTTATGTGAACAGTAAATTGAGACTATTTCACACCTGCATCATGGTGCACCATCCAGCTTTTGATGGATAGTGTCACTTAGAGCAGATTCCTAGAGCCTTTCTAAGTGTGAAATCCTGTTTTGAATTTTGTAAATGGAATATTTTTTAATTCATATTAATGTGCATTTTTAATCTCAAGACATATCTTTTAACACAAAATAATTTTTTAACTGAAAATTTTAAGTTATTTCAGTGAATTTTCCCTGGACCATGGGCTACATTCAACTTGAGCAACAACAATATAATAAAATCAGCTGACAAAATTCTTAATTGAAAGTGTTTGCTGTAAAGTATGGACTATCTGGAATCACTACTAAACAGCATAGCCAGGAGAATCCAGGAATTAGATTTGTGATATTTGCTCATTTTGAACCCATCTTGCAATCCTGCTTATTTTGAGACTATGACTTATTACAAAATTACAGTTATGCTAGTCATTCTGAAGGGCAATTTTGAAGCAGTGTTGTATGGATATTTTAAAGGCATCTAGACAAGACCAGCAATAATACTTTACTGAAAAATGGAGGGCTGGACTTTCTGATATTTCTTACAAGGTATTACACCTTATTCAATAATAGTATCCTTTTCTTAGAATTAAAATAGTTAAAAAGTAGTTAATGAGTAAAAATAATGTGGTTTATATGAAATGCAGAAAAACATGTAGTCTAACTAACATCAGAGTTTAATTGCTTATCATAATAATGATAGGATTATCTTTGTAGCCTGATTTTTAAAAAGCTGGAAACCTTAGGTAATTGGGACAGTACAGCACACTTCAGAATATATTTGTGCTACAAGGAAGAGAAGGTTCCCAATACTGTAAACATTTTTGTTTTAACAAACATTTTCCTTTTTATTCCACTTCATGATACACGATAATATATATAAAATCTTGACTGTCTTTTAATGTAATGAAGGTTATCGTTTGGGACGACAGTCCTTGCTTTCACTGGCTTATTATTTTTTTCTGACTAACAGACTACTATGGTAATAAGTAGAATAACTGTCTCAAAAAGAAATGTAAAGTTTGCAAGATTAAAAAGTAATAGAATCTCACAATCTGTACATTAATAAAAACCTTGGTCAAGTTTCTTTCTTTGATCTACACAGATTATTCTTTCAGTTTAGCCATGATACCAAAAATATTTAGTTTGTTCAGATGTAGAAGCCAGAAGATAAGGGGCTAATATGTAAGTCTCAAACAGCTGCAGCCAAATAACCAAGGACTGCTGGTAAGAAGAGGCTGTGAGCCAAGTTTGTATTATTTGCTGCTAATTTTATTCAAATGTATGTAGTAGCAATGGTCAAACTAGATAGCAAACTTTTTCTTGGAGTTCCCGATTCCATTCCTTCCAGCGGCCTCCTAACTATCATCCCCAGTGTTAACACTGCAGCACAAAATAGGAGTTTGTGCACAGTCAGACCTCTTCTAGTTTGGTTAAAGCATTACCTATGTAATACTTTTCTGTATGGTGAGGATATTATTTATAGTGCAGTTCTCAATTGAATTCTGTTTGAATTATATGTTTCTGGGCCAGCAATTCAAACGGCAGGGGAACAATGAAGCTGAAATAGATCTAAAAAGATTTAGTGTTAATCAATGCATGAAGGGAAATCTATTCAACTGTTAAAAGATTCTATATCCTTCTCTCTAAAAGACAGAAAGTTTACCTTCGAATTCACAAATTCCTCCAGAGATTCTGGGATCATTGGTTTGGGAAGGGCTGGCAGCCTCAGTCTCTTTCCATAACACTGCTGCAGAGGGTAAAATGATTGAAAAAAAAGTCTCCTTATAGAATTGAAGAGAATCTTTCAAGTCTTGTACTTATTAGTCATACCTGAAAATTACCAGCTATATAACAGTGTAGCATAAATTCTGAAAAATCAGTAAATAGTGAATGTTTCAAAACCAAAACATATGCAACAGGACATTCACACAGTGTAAACCTATTTTCAAAGTAATATGAATCTTTCAGCCTATAGCTTTTGAATTACTCCATTGATACCCACCTGCACCGGTTTTGGCTGGGATAGAGGTAATTTTCTTCACAGTGACAGGCATGGGCCTGAGTTTTGGGTTTGCGTTGAACACAGTGATAGTATAGAGAAATTTTTGTTATTGCTGAGCAGGCTTACACAGATGCAAGGCCTTTTCTTTTATTCGTGCTGCCAGACTGGTGAGGGAGCTGGGGCAGGTTGGGAGGAGACACAGCCAGGACAGGTGACCCCAAATGACCACAGGGATATTCCAGATTATATGACATTTATGCTCAGTGCATAAAGTGGGGAGGAGAAAGAAGTAGAAGGATGTTTGAAATGATGGAATTTGTCGTCCCAAGTAACCATTATCCATGATGGAGCCCTGTTGAACTGGAGATGTCTGAGCACCTGCCTACCTCTGGGAAGTAGTGAATGAATTCTTTCGCTTTGCTTGTGTGCATGTGTTTTACTTTCCCTATCAAACTGTCTTAATCCCAGCCTTCCAGTTCTCTCCCCAGTCCTGCTGGTGGGGGAGTCAGCTAGTGGCTGTCTGGGACTTGGTTGCTGGCTGGAGTTTTAACATGACACTTCTCTTGTGTGCCCCTTCTTAGAAATGTAAGAAGTTTAAAACATCCATTATTGTCTGTGATTTCAATCCTCAACAATTTTATGGGTTTAGAAAATTTATGATTATTTTTTCTTTAGTGATAAATGTGTTAAAAATTTATAATAAAAATAGGCAGTGTAATTTTTTCAAGAGGAAATAAGAGCCCTGCATGCTCTAAAGTGGCTTCTCTTGGACACGATCAAGATGTGTATGTACTGTTGAAGGACAGTAAGGGTATGTGAAAGATATTCCACTGCATTGCTGACTCTGTAATCTTCATTCTATATCAAGTTTGATACAACATTACTCATAATGAAGTAAATGCTTCAGTTAAGACCTATGCAGCATTATATTGTTTTCACTCTTTGTCATGACAAAATGAACTTGAAGAAAGTGTGATGAATTAAAAATGCAAGACTGGGCAAGTCTCTCTCCTACAGTGTGGCCCACTATGAAAATACGAGCTTGTTATATACACCATTTCTATTTTTACATATTCTTGATATATTTTCATTATTCTGGGTTCTTTTTTTTATCTTGACTTTACTGAAAGGTACAATCAGAAAATATTTTTCCTCTATAACAGATACTACTATCTTAACACTTGCTGTGGCAGTACTTCTTGCAATTCCAGAGTTGAGAGCTTTAAATGCAGAGCAAATATTTAATGATCTTTTTTTGTAACAAAGCTATATTCTTAATTTTTTTCTGAAAATTTGAAAATAAGCTTTCATGGATGAGTTTTAAAATTTAACATAAATTACTTGGGCTTAGCATATACTACTCCTTCATCTTCAATTATCCTTAGAATGAAATAAGTGCAAACCATGTCCCTTAGTTGAAACTCTTCAGTAGGATTCTTTGGTACAACCTGTCTTCATGTCACATAGGATAAAAGAGTTTTTCCTCTCCTAGTCTCATTCTTGAAATTGGTTCTTTCACAGGACTGATGAATACTGCAAAATATTCCACACAGTACTGTCTTCTTTCATAGCTTGCCAACTTCTGGGTGATTATGCTGAAATGGTTATCTGCCCCCCATTGTTTTCAATTTGTTCTTAAGAAAAATGTCCACTGCCTTTTCTCTCTGGAAACAATCAGAATTTTGAAAGAGAGTACTGCACCTTAACTGAATTTCATTAAGAATAATAGGGAATGGAACCATTTGAAAGTGAGTGATGGATGATCTTCTTTAAGGATTTTGCCTCTGATGAACATAGTGGTAAAAATAGCTATTTAACTTAAGCTTTTTCAAAAGTTTGAAAAAAAACTCCATCCATTATTTTTTCTCCTAAGGCTTCTTTGAATAACTTCTCCCTGATAGGTTTATTGAATTTTATATACTTCCAAGAAAAGATTTTGCAAGCCTGGTCATTAACTTGTTGGTGTGTTTAACTATCCTTATAGTAAGAAAGCCTTTCTGTAAACCAAGATCATTGTTTCTTGCCATATCCAGTGGCATGGAAAGTACTGCTGTCTTTACAGAAACTTTTTATTTGGTACTAAAAAACTTTTATGTCTCTGAAGTCTTCTGCAACCTCCAAAAAATCAGTTCTTTCAACCTTTTTGTGAGTCATATTTATAAATAACTCATCCTCCTAATTATTTTCCTCAGAACTGACCCCTGTAGTGGTGTGGTTTTAGTTTTAGCAGTTTCATGTATATATTTATTCCATGCTTTCATGCTGTTTGTATAAGTTATAATGGTTTGTTCCTTGTACCCCCATACTTAACCCTTCTTGGTTTTACCCCAATTACAGTTATATGCCAGTCATATGCTATATAACTCCTGGGTCCTGTCCATCACCTCGTGGTCTCACCCTGGGTCTAGTAAGGTCCAGTGAGGTCTTTAAGTGATGGGGCAGGATCCCAGCTGCTCCCTCCTTTGCCTCCTTGATCTGTTCTACTGTCTGTCCTTTATGTACAGAGTCACTCCTCCCATTCCCCTGGTTGGTCCCACACTGTGCCCTTCCCCTTGCCCCTCCCCTGCATTTAAGGTGCTGCACAGAGATGATCTGTGCTCTGTTGGGCAGACTCTCTGGTGGTGAGGTGGTTCTTCATGGACATCAATAAACCCCAGGTGCTGTTCTCCCATCAGAGTCCTTCCTTCATTTCTCATCATTGCTCGCACTCTCGTGGCAGCAAAGACCCCACAGGATAGGGAAGGTGTCCCTGAATACTGGACCGTACCTCTCACTGTGGCCGGTGTCAGGGCTGGCCAGGCACAGCAGGAGGAGGCTCCTGCAACACCAAGGCCACCACAGACTGCAGTTATTCTGTACCCAAAAACATTATTGTCAAAACTGGTTGAAACACTCTGTGAAACATTATCAATGTCAAAAAAACAGAATAATGATTTGTATGTATCAGTTCCATTGCCCACCGTGAGTGAACCTCCCTAAATGTGTTGCAGAAGTAATTTACCCTTCCAGAATTATTTCCCATTTCCTATCTTATATGCAACTTATATGCATCTGCTTTCCGTTTTCCAAGAGCAATACTTTGTTATCCTCTGATTGAGTGCCATTTTCTTGATTTTATATGATGATGTCTCTGGTCTACCAAAATTACTCTGAATTCCAGCCCTCTTTCTCAGCAGTGTGTCAGCTCTGCCAACCTGAGTGTCTCTAGTCCACGCAAGTTTTCATAGAATTGCTGTGAACCACAGAAGAGTCTGAGTGTGAAGGGACCACAAGGATCAACTACAGCTCTTGAGTGAATTCCCCATGCTGAATCCACAACCTTGGAGTTAGTAGCATCATACTCTAACCAAGAGAGGTAATTATGCTTTCTTTCATCATACAAGCTAGTGATGAATGCACGGACGCACCGATTCAACACAGACTGTCTAGTCAGACCATGAACTCATTCTAATTAATCTCTGAGTATGACTTTTAACAGGTTTTGTACCTATATGATAATTTCATCCCAATATTTGTTTGCATGAATGCTAAGTGGAACTTTTCATTCCAACATCCAAATATACCACATCTATTGTCTTCTGCCTCATCTAGAAAGGTCACCCTTTCGGGAAAGGAAATTTGGCTTGTTTGACCTGATTTCTTTTTGAAAAATCCATGTTGGCTATTTCTCACCACATGTTTTCCTCTAGGTTTTTAAAAATTGATTGTTTAGCTATTTGTTCTACTACCTTTTTGAGTATCATTGTTGGTCTGTCTGGTCTGCAAACTCCTACTCATTTTATTCTTTTAAATTAACATGATCAAATATTGAGCAATCCAACACTGCTTGTCAGGGTGAAAGTATATATTGCCAAGAATTATTTTTAAATACCGGACTTTGCCATTTCAAATTTATGGAGAATAATGTATTCTGTGGGCATAGTTTTAACAGGAAATTGCTTTCTACATCAGATCCATCCTAGATATATATCAGACAGAGACTGAAGGAGAAAAAAGGGGATTGGTCCAAAGCAGTAGAAAACCTACCAGTTGAGGCTTCAGACTTTGGAAAAAGCTTTTAGTATGTGTCTGGCACTTGCATCAGTCTGGCACCTGCATCAGTTTGACAGACAGATCAATTTGTGAGCCTGGCTATGCAAACTGAAAAGTCTTTAAAAAGGCTTTGCTGCTCTACAGAATGGGAAGCAATGACAGGCTGACCATAATTTCACTGAAAAATGTAGCACTGCATACTCTGTGGGTGTCCCCATGCTAGTGTTTTGTGTTTCAGTAATTATAGATTTAATAATAAGTAGAGAAATACAATGTATTACAGTGATAAAAGGAAAAGTGAAGAATTTAAGGAATTCACTCAATATTCTGTCAGAATTCACTATAGAGAATAGACTCTAATAAAACCTGTAGCAAATTAAAATACCTGGAGAAAGTTTATGCACAGTTTTTTTGTTTTACTAAAAAAATTAAAATAATACCCAGTAAATATAAACCAAATCAAATCAATCCACATTCAATTTGGTTTGTGTTTCATCTATGCAATTGTAAGGTCGCCATCTGGTGGTTGCTTTAACATTAAGAAAAATGGGAGGTTATTTTGAACAGTTGCTGCTGTACGGAACATGGGCTGACAATAAAGATCAACATGGGAGCAATGACTATCTTAACAAAATGCAGAGAATGGAGGTTACAATAATGGCTTTATCCAGGGCACTTTATGGATTGCAGTGGTCATAGGTTTGGGTGCATATATAAAAACTCAAAATCAGGAAAATTATTTTAATCAATTAAAATACTTGAAAATAATATAACTTTGATTCCAAAATCAAAGATGGTATTTATCTGACCAGCAACTGAAAAATTAAGTCAACTAGTGGTCTGGTGAAATAGAAATCCCTTTAAATAGCCATTTGTCTTCACGTATTAAAGGCATGCAAGATAAATATTATCACAGAATATGCTGCGTTGGAAGGTACCCATAAGGATCATCGAGTCCAACTCCTGATTTAGAACAGCAGCATCCCCAGGAGCTACACCATGTGCCTGAGAGCACTGTCCAAATGTTTCTTGAACTCTGTCAGGCTGGTGCTGACTCTTTCCCTCAGGAGCCTGTTCCGGTGCCCAATCACCCTCTGGGTGAAGAACCTCTCCATAATATCCAACCTAAACCTCCCCTGACAGACCTTCAGGTCATTCCCTTGTGTCCTGTCCCTGTCACCCCAGAGAAGAGATCGGTGCCTGCCCCCCTCTTCCCCTCACCAGGAAGCTGTAACTGCAGTGAGGTCTGCCCTCAGTCTCCTCCAGGCTGAACAGACCAAGTGAGCTCAACTGCTTCGCTTACAGTTTCCCCTCAAGGCCGTTCACCATCCTCATTGTCCTCCTTTTAGCACTGTAAAATAGCTTAATAGCTCTCTTATATTGATAAAAAACTCTCTGGAAGGGTTTGTCTCTGTCTCTCATTTAGTAGCTTTGTGACTGTACCCTTTGGGCAAGCTAAGAATAATGGAATCCAGTTTAAGATCAAGTACTGGAAATTCCCTGTCACCTAGAGGATTCTGCAGAGGGACCTGGAAAGGCTGGATCAATAGGCCAAATCCAACAACCTTTTATGCTTTGAACTGTGTATCTTGGCTGCAAGGTAGAGATCATTTAACAAATTATCTGGATACATGATACTATTATTTTAAAATATTTTATACTGTAACTCTTCCCTACCCACATATATAAAGCTGTTGTTAGAGGATCTTTTTGACTGGCAAAACAATGCTTCAAAAATGTGTTTCACTAATGTCTCAGTCATTCCAGCCATTTAACATATTAAAATATCAATATTATAACCAGTAACCATATTGAAATATCATCTTCCATTGAAAACTTTGATGTAGATTGTACTGGACATATTGGGCTGGAATAGGGCCTTCAAAGGTGCCATGAAAATGCTAAAAGTTTGGCCACATCTTCCTTGTTTTAGTGCAGAAAATCAAAGAAAGATCTGAAGACTTTGTGTTGTAAGAAGTAATGAAGACTACTGTGCTGTAACTATGACTTTATGCTTTGATTTTAAAAGAAGAAAAATTTTTTTTGGTTAAAGGACAGAAACCAAAACTCACAAAATATAACCTTTTACCTCTTTTGGTAATGATACCAATCTCTCTATTGTTATCCCAAGAAGTAGGAAGAGAAAGAATCCAAGTCTCTTCAGCAAAACAAATATATAGCTATTTTGCTTATTAGAAATGTGTAAATAAGACAAATACTTTAACTAATTCAATCTTTATACTCTGGAAGTCTTATTTTTTGATTAATTTTAATTCATCACAATTTGAATCTATTCACATTTCAAAACCTTAAAAATATTTTTTATAGCTTTTTTCCTGTCAGAGAGCCTCTTTGTTGAATATTTCCTTTCAGAAAAAAAAAAAAAAAAGTCAAGCAAGCAAAATGATTTGTGTACTTCTTCTGTAAATAGGATATCATCAGAGAAATATTATATCACACCCAACATCCTTAAGGCATAAGAACTTGTTTCCAAAATATTTGTTACAAAACTCATTTTAGAAGAATGATTTCAATATTTTGAAATTGTCTTTGAAAATATTTTTCAATTCATTTTTAATTTTCAATTTAGTTTTGCATAATGTGATTTTTTTGGACAAATAGTTGAATTTTTAATGTGAATATAAATGAAAATATTAAAGAAACATAAATAAAAATCACAGCCTTTTATTTTTTCTTTTTTTTGTGAAACACTGGGTAAAAGGAGCTTTTTAGTATCTTCTGTAAGTGTTAAAATGGTCATGAAGATAAGAAGACTTCTGCCTTCCAGGAATCATAACTTCCTTTATTCTGTTGCTCATAAACTCTATTACCAAAAAATAATGTTGGAGTTCTGAAATTACTCTGAAACACCACTTTTAATAGGAGTCATGATTTATGCAGTCCTGAAAGAAGGAATAATAATGTTCCAGCATGAAAATGATGCATTTTATTTTGATTTAAAAAAATAAAAAATTCCCAAGACTTGCAGAATCCAAGTAACCTATTGCTTCATATACATGATTCTGTAACATTAAAAGATCTACTCTTCTACCATATTTGTACATCTTTTAGCAATAAACTTATGCAAGCCATTTAAAAATGTAAAATTTTCAGTCTTTTCCCATAGCTTTAGCTTATTGTTTACATTGAATTGTGTTGTGGTGTGTTTTTGGGTTTTACCAGTTTCTGCATGCATCTCTTCTTTGTTTTACAATGGTTTGCCCATACCTCCATGTTAAACCCTTCTTGGTTTCCCCTGAGTGATTGTCAGGTGTCAATCACAATTATGGGTCCTGTCCATCACTTTACAGCCTTGCCCTGAAGTCCAGAAAATTCTAGTGAGGACGTCAAGTGATGGGCAGGGTCTCATTCTCCCCTTCCCTGGATTTATTGATTTGATCTATTGACTGTCATTTATGTTCTGAGCTAATCCCCTCACCCATTGGATTGGTTCCAGGTTGTCCTCTTCCCTATTCCCCACCCCCATACTAAAGGTGCTGTACAAGGGAGAAAACTCACTTTTTTGTGGGCTCTCTCTGGATGTGTACAAGTCCCCATGGGCTTAATGAACCCCAGTGGAATTTCTCACGGGAGTCCTCCCTTATTCTTCGCCATTGCTCACGCTTCTGCCAAAGGCAAGAACTCACAGGATCGGGAAGCAGCACACAGAACCTTCCACTGCGGCTCTGGTGCCAGGGCTGGCCAGGCAACGCAGACAGGGGTCCCGAGACACATCAGACTGCTGCAGAATTGCATCTCCCTTTTTGTACCTCTCTTGGTTTTGGAAAACAGAACAAATTTGAATTACACAGAAGCATATCATATTTGCATTTACTGTAAATCTGTATCAGTACAGCCAGCATTGTTTACATAGGAATAAAGTGCAATATAGCGAAAGATTACTGAAATGAAATGTATACAAATAAACCACAAATAAACAAAATGCTATCCTAAAGTATAATGAACTATTGATTAATAATGCATTAGAAGTTAATACTGAAATCAAATTAGTCATCTCAGGAAGTTTGCATGCAATTTTTTTTTCTTGTCACTGATGTTGTGGTAATAGTTTTTTAAGCAAGTGTGTTTCTATGATGAGTTCATTTAGTATTCAGCATAATAGCGCTGATAATAATGAGCTCAATTTGGCTTCCATTATATAAGCATTAGATAATGGATACCTATATTAAAGTATTGCTGTTATGGTAGTGCTTTTTTTCTTCATTTGGTACACAGTGCTAAATCTTTAAAGGGAAGCTTTTATGCAAATTGTTGATGTTTTTATCTTTGAATCATGACTAATTTTATGGACTCTGGAATCCCATTATTGTCAAAGTTGCTTTTGATATGAGACTCTCAGTAATTTGACTTGCCAAGAGTTTTATTATCATTAGTTATATCCTAGCTTTTTTGCTTTCATCTTTTCTCCCTTTGTCAGCTTTTTACATATTCCAACTTGTAGTATCATCCAACAAAAGTATATAGTCACACTTCTGGCAATGCTCTGCTAATTTTAACACTGTTAAAGTCTCACAGCCCAATACATTGGCTTGCCCTTCAGTGAATTACTTGTTTGGCTTGCTGGGTACTACAATTTCCCCTGACAACTGCTGATGCAGTGCTTCTGTATTTTTAGTGGAGAAGATATTTATATTAAAGATTAAGAGATTTAAGTATAAGGAAAGCAGAGGCTGGAGTTTTATTTTGTTTAAAGATCATCATACTCCATAATCATTCAGAGTAGATGCTATGGAAGTTTATTCACACTCATTTAACTGTGAAGTCATTTTAAGACATTAAAGACATTGAAAATGCAGAATATTATTAGATCATTTTTGTTTTTTACTGCATGCAAGTGTCATGGACAAAATGGTAGTTACAGTTCTAGATGGCTCAGCTTTCTGCATGCATTCTGATGAATTTTTTTTGCATCTACACTGCTGGGTAGGTAGCTGTCCCTAAGGCAGGTCAAAACACTGACTGCTTTCAGACCTGTGTCTGTCCACTTGGCCATCACCCTAAGGCAGTAGATATGCTTTTACCATTAAATCAAAACTCAACAGGATGATATTGTTGTGCTTTAGAATCTTCTAGAAAATACCTCATCTGATTTCCCTGGCTAGATGCGAATGGTTTCCTGGTGCTTAACATGGTGTTAAGCTATCATCCTAAGAAAAAGATTAACTCATCTTTTCTATGCTTCCTTCTCCTGAAGTATGCAACCCTGTTCTAAAAGGGAACTGACTGATAAAATTAAAAATAAGAAAAAGAGCTTAAATGTAACAGAATAGACCTCAGAAGAGTCAGATGAAAGACAATTGTGGACATCTTTTGAATGGGGAAATAAAAATATCTGTCTCAAGCTTACCTGTCAGGATTATTGTTCCATTTCATTCAGTTTTTCTTTGATGTGTATTTTGAAATGTAATAGATTCATCAGATTGCTTTCTCCTTAGCTGAACATGAAAACAATTTACAGCTCTCAAGAAACTTCATATGATAACGTTTTTAATTTCCAAAAGCATATGTAAAACCTGAATTGATGAAAGTGCATTTCAGCGTAAATTATATTCTTGGTTCATTCTTTAATTACTTTTAAATGTAGAACTTCACCAATTTGATTTGAAAGCACCATGCCATAATGGCTTCATTTTCTCAAACAGGTTACATGGTCTTTCAATTTAATCTTCCTGTCTTGAGAGAAAAGTCAGGATTCAACTAAGGACAGAAGAGAAGAGTTCATCTGCAGGAGTTCAGGCTGCTTTCCCCGGCTCACTCTTGCACCGAACCCACATTTCAGGTACAGTTTGGTACCGCTCCGATGCCGCGGGTCTGAGCCTCAGGCTGAACCGTGGCCATGGCGAGAAATAAAGGAGGACTTCATGTGGGTTATCCTGGTTTTATTTCACCCACAGGGCCCACCTAACAGGGGCAGGGAACAATCTAGAACCCATCCCAGAAAAGGGGGGAGCGACCCAGACCAAGAGAACAATTCCATACATAAAAAGGGAGTGGGGAACCAAGAACCTGACAAATCACCTCACAGCCTCACCAGAACTTTCCAGGCTTCTGGACAGGGTTGCAGGGTGATAGACAGAACCCATAACCAGGGAAAAACCAAAAGGGGTTTTAACACGGGGGTAGAGAACAAACCATTATAAAACAAATAACAGAAGCATGCAGAAATTTTGGTAAAGCCAAAATTCACCACAACACTCATCAGTGTTAGAGTGGTCCCTAATAGCAGGTTAGTCTCTGGAAGTTTTAGAGTAAGGGAAACTCAAGGATTAGAGGGTGCCTAGATCACATATGACAAGATAAATAGTTCATCTGAATTCTGCACAGGGAACATTTTTAGGGATTTATACTAATTTCAGGGCAAGACTGTAACTAACCCTTGGAAAAGAGAGATGAAATCTCATCCTCTCACAATTTTGGAAAACACTGATTAAATTAGAAGCCTCTTAAATTTTTTTTTCTTTTTATTTTTTTTTTTTTTTTTTTTCTTTTTTTTTTTTTTTCTTTTGGTCTGGAATGGCAGCACAGAAAAATAAGAAGGAAGACTAAAGTATCTGTCCCTTACTGACACTTATCTGCTTGGCTGCAGCAGATCACTGCAGAAGGACTTTGTGCTCAACTGCTCTCAGTAAGCAGCTATGTGCATCACTTTGAGAGGGACTGTGACTCCTCGTGCAATCTGTGCACATCTTAAAGCCTATATAGCAACTGATTATCCAGCCAGTCAGAAGGAGAACAGGATTGTTTTCACACCCTTGCTAGATGAAAGTCAAGGGAAATGGAAACTTTTAAATCTTTTTGGGTCCTCAAAAAATCCTTGTTGAGTTCGGTGGTTGTTGAATAAGGGAAACAGTTAACGTACATTGACAGCATTTTGTTTCCCTGAAATACCTTAGAGACTGTTAAATCCATAAGAATGTTAAAATCGACTCCTCTTCTTCACTAAATATTGGAATGTTTCCCTGATTTAGTGTTAATACTAAATCCCAAAGTATCATGGGGTTGTTTATATTTTGAACTGCAGAAAAACACTTTGAAGTTATATGGAAACACAGACTCAGGTCCAGAAATCATCAAATCAAGCTTCCTCTTTGGCTGTTAATTTGACCATTTCTAGGGGCTTCTAAGGTGTCTACAGCTCACAGTATGTTTTAAAATATTCTGACATTTGATGTTAACAAGGTTCTTAAATTTTGCCTTAGAACAACATTAAAATTTCTGAGATCAAATAAAATTAAATTACTTGGGGTGCTCTTCTTTTTCTTTTTTTTTAAAGTCATTTGCCCTCCAATATTAAGGGAAAAAAAATCTTAGGTATTACATCGGCATTTTTTATTAAAGCCCTAATGCTAAATCACATTCATAAATATAATTGGTTTAAGACTAACAACTAACCAAGAATCGGTAGTTCATTTATGGACAGGGGGTACTAGCTGGAAGGCTCCAGAAATAGACCAGTATTATGCCAAAAATGAAACTTCAATAATGAACACCAAACTAAAAATCAAGTCCCAGAGATGGAAACCAGGGCCAGGACCAGTATACCCAAAGTATATTGGGTTGATTGAGGAACTTAAAAGCACATTGATGCAGGATGTATCTCCAAGAAATAGAAATTTGGTCTATTAGAGAAGGGTTAATAATTTTCAGTACTTTTTTGTTAGTTACAGTAGATGATAACTTTCCACATATGCAGCTATGGCAGCAGCTTTGAAGTCACAGCACAGCATCAGGGTTTCCTAGGATCAAATAGCATAGTGAATGATGCAGTGGTGGTGGGAGTTCAAGTTATCACAGTGGTGGCTCAAGTAATACTGACAGGAGTGACAGCTGTACTGAGAAGCTCTTCAGAATCATTCCATCTCCACTCTCCACAAAAAAATTATGTCAGTATGCTCAAGCTACTTACAACTGCTTGCTTTTTAACTGTAGTTTGCAGAGCTTCTGAAACAGACTTCTCTGTGTCCCCTCACATCTGTCAGTGCTAGTTGCAAAGCAGTATTTTTTGCATAAATGGAATTTAGTGCTCAGGATACATTAAGACAGTCTGCAAGTCCCTTGACAATTGGAATTTTTCTGACCCGCTAAATCATGACTCTTCTTCATGTAAACACTTGTTTGGAGAAAAAGTTTCTTAAGCGTAATCTAGTTCTCATCATTAACTTCAAATCATACTGAACAAACTGTTCCCCTGCTGCTGGGTGGAATGCAGAACTAAAACTAGATTGTAAACAAACTCACTGACAGACGGTGTCAGTTCAGCTCAGCCTTTACTAGGTATGTGAGTATGAGTCAGTGGAAGGAAACATCCTGCCATTCCCACCTCCCCTCTTTCTAGGCAGGGTGAAAATTCAGGTCTAATCCATTGTTTCACAATAATATTTTAACGTTTGGGGTTTGGTTTGCCCTTTCGTCCTTACCATCTTTTATAATCTGAAGCATACAGTATAACATTTCTTTAAAAACACACAGATTTTGTGGTTAACATTTCAGTAGATCAGAAAGAGCTGCAGTATAACTATGATGCAGGAGTGCCTTTCAGGTGATTCTCTCTTTAGATCAGTAAGTGTTGTGAAACTAGGATTTTTAAATATTGAGGAAATTTAGAGCTTGGTACTAGGGACAGTATATCAAATTCAGATATTTGACAAAAAGATATCAAACACAATCCCATTTCCTAAGGTGAATCAAAATAATTTCCATTTATACCAGCAGAATTTAGAGGTTTTTGAAAACACCTAGCTTATAAGAACTAGTAAGAATAAAATTTATGTCCTGGAAAGATATTAAGATGATGATAAACCAGTCTTACCATTCTAATTAACAATCAGTTCTAGCATTCTCTGCCACTACACACTACTTCACATGACAAGATTAAGAGTCCTGGGCAACACACATTCATGATCTCCTCACTACTGAAGACAGTCTGGCAGGTCTAGCTACATGTTTTGTTTTGGCACAAGCCAGCTTTGTGTTTCTCTTTTACTATTACTTTCCTCCCCTCTTTTTGTTTTTACAAAATCTGTTAGCCCTTTTTTCAAGTCATTTGGTGGTATGATAGCTTTAGTGAGCTATCAAAAGCTGCTTCTATCTGTTATAGCAGATGCCTAGAGCTATAGTGTGAAATCAAAGGAAATAAACTCTGTTGACATGATTTGTAGATTATACTCTGTACATCATAGTAAGTTTCAAAGGTTGTCTTTGTAAAGCTACAAAAGAAATTTCTTTTATTCAGTAGTTATCTAAAAATCCTCATATTAGGAAAAAAACCCCCAGGAGTAGCTGAAATTAGGTGGAAATGAATATGATATTCAAAGTAGATTCTCAGATGATGTAACATGTCATAACTTCCTAGTGTAATTATGGCAGTTTCTGTTATATAAGAATCTGTTCCCTAATGATTATACCAAGGTACACAATAGTAAGACCAAAAGAATGTATTCACTTCTACTACTGAAAGTAATCATACTTTATTTGTATATGGGCTTGATGTTGTCAGCTTTGTCATTTTAATAGAAAATAAGTTTCATCCATGTTTTTTTAAAAAAAGTATTATGATTGATTTCTTCAATTTAGGTGTTTGAATTTGATGTATTGCCTATTTTACCATGCACCGAATCCCTCTGCTACTTAAAAATCTCAAGTTCCCTGTGCTTACTGACTGTTCTAAAGAGGGAAATTAATGAAACAGACACACTAATCTTAGTTAGGAGATAAACTGGTGTGATCAGTGACATACTAACTAGAAAAATTTTAATTACCTTAGAGAAAAAAATAAAAAGCTATTTTTTAAAAAAAATTTCATTCATTCCAGAAATAATAAAATGTAGGAAAAGAGAATTTTTGAGGAGGGAGTCTCACAGTGTGACCTGCAATGAGAAGAGCTTGTGAATTGGTAGAAGAAGAACTCACATAAATCAGAACATGAATTTCTGAATAAAATCTAGTCAGAAGAATGTACCTTTCATAAAATCATAAAATTCTATCTCATTTGACCTAGAAATAGGATACTGTGAAGACAAGAAATCCTTGAGTAGGCACTTTCAGAATCAAGTTAGTTCTATGAGACTAACTCTAACTGCAATAAAAGTATCTTTTTAAAATCAGAAAATTAAGTGGAAGGTCTCCTATTTTCACAAACCTTTTTCCATTTTAAAAGGAAATAAAATATAATTTCTGATTTTTTATCCCAAATAGATTTTCACTGCAAATGGTATCAAATACTTATTTTCTTGCCCTAGCCTTATTGTTCTCTGTTGTGCTTCTTATTTCCTGGATTTTGGCATATTCAGATCAAGACACAGGTCATTTCTAAACCTGTAAACATGCTGAATTGTTTATGACTTCATGAGGAGTTTTGCCTAGAGATAGGGGAAGAATCTAGGATGCCTGTGTCACAGGAGGGCACTTCTATAAAAATAATTATCCTTCCTTTCTGGTGAGGTGGTAGCACAGATAGCTCAAATCCAAGTACTGTAAGCAAAACTGAATTTTATCACCCCAAGGATAATGACAAAATTAATTGAGTCTTGGTAGAAGAGCCAGAAGTATTCCTTCAGGTACCATTTCCTTCCCTGGATCAAAACACTGAAACTGAACACATTCCTACTTCTGATAATGGATAGTTACAGCCTGGTTTCCTGAGCACCCTTACTAGTCATCTCTCTCAGTCTCCTGTCAGTGTTCTGTATGTGACTTTCACAAAAAAACCCACCATTACTGGAAAAAAAAGGATGATGAGGAAAAACATTCTTTGTTTCTTCTCTTCCCACACACACTCATGTTGTGTTACAATCATCTTTTTAGGGAGAACTGCAGTCACCCTCCATCCTTACAGCCATCTGGGCTAAAATCCTGGCTTTGGGCTCCATGATGAAGAGCCATAAACAGAGGCTGTGGAGTACTAGTCACACATTACTGAAGGTAAGTATTTCACTTTTATTTGATTAATAGCTTCCTATCTAGAATAGCTTTCCCTGACTTATGGCACTTGGCTATAGCAAGTATAGATACAAAAAATTTTGAATTCCCTTCATTTTTCATGAGGCAAACTGTATGAATGCAGTTATAAAGCTGTGAAACCACTCAGCCACAAAACACATTTCTGTAAGAAAATTGCACACAAATGCAGGTTGTTTTTTTTTTCCCCTAGAATTTCACAACAAAATATAAATTATTTGTTCTTATAATTAATTAAAAAATAATGAATATTCACTGAGAAGCCAGGACATACCACCATAGCTGATGTGGCAGTTGTGTTGTTGCAACTCTTGATTATCCTTTGAGGGGAGGAAAATGGGTAGAGATTAAAAGTTATTTTATTCTGTTAATGGTTTTTTGTGCTGCAAATTTCTACCACATCTTTTGCCAGAAATTGGCTTAGTCATAGGAAAATATGTCTCTTTTGATCATTGATTCAAATAACTTGATGTACTTTACTTCATTAAGTTAGTGTTCAGAAAAAGTAGGACTCACTTTTAAACTGACTTCAGTAGCTTTTCCAAGCAGCTCAAGAGAAGACATAGGTGTCAGCATTAGTGCTCTAGCAAAGCAATCACATTAATATGAGGTAGAAGTGTTACAGCTACTATTCGCTAACACTTAAAAGATACTTCAAGCCCAGTGTGGAATACCACTTTTCCTGAGGAGTGATAGTGTCCATTGCACTAAATAACTAATTCTTAGTTTGATGAATTATCCAATTTAGGAATGACCATTCTGTTTTGTAATTCCTTGGCCCTTATTTCACTGTTTCTCTTGATAAGCCACCTTGGCTAATGTTGTCCAAAGGCTGCTTACCTTCTGAACTCAGTTTTGGGGCTCGGTAATATTTGAATGATTGAAAATTCAGGCCATGATTTTTAGCATGATGCATTGCACTGCAGTGCAAATTGAAGTGATCAGGTCGTAACTCGTGCATTATACCTTCCAGAAAACAAGAGAAATGATCTAGACTTTGTCCTTATCCTACTGTTTCCAAATGCCCATCACCTGACCAAAGATGTGTCTGATCCATTCACACCACCTGTTTTCAAGTGGGGGTGGGGGGACAGAAGCAATCTTGTGAGAGTTGGACCAGAGTAAGTTATAAGTCTATGATTTGAAAAGTCATATTATAAATGTTTAGAGCTTTTGCTCTGAAGTTTTGACACAAATCTGTTTCTTGTTGAGTTCAGGTGATTTTATGTGCCAACAGCATTCAGTGATATACTGCACCATTCAGGGAAAATTTTAAATCTGATTGTTAAGAGGCCTATTTGTTTTAAAATAGCCTATCCTACCTATGATTTACTCTGGACTGAATGTACTTGGCCTGCCCATCTTCTCTTTTAGTCCACCTTTTTTGGAGGCAACTTTTTCACTCTTGATGGGAGCTTTCATTTTATGACTATAAATTTATTTCAATTTAAATACCTCTTAAGGGTCTATACAAAATTTAAAAAATGCTTTCATAATGTTCAAGATTTTCTCTTTCCAATTGTAAAACTTTTCAGTGTTTGGGAGGAAAAAATATCCAGGTCTGGACCTTTGAGTTCAGCATGTCTTTCATCCCAAAACTCAGACCATCAGTAAGAAAAATTCCTGATGAAGTTTAGGAGAAACACAAGAACTTCTGACTACAAGATCAAATAGGCCATCAAATAGAATGATGTTCTCATGTAACAGAGTTTTGTCGTGTTTTTTCACATCTCCACAAACCACTGTGGGATAAAGACAGAGTAAAGCCATGACATTGTACTTCCTTCAAATATGATTGGGAATAATGTGACATTTTAGCTAACCAGTCTCGCAAGAGATTGTCTTCAGGGTGGTAACAAACACAGTAATGTACTCTACTGTCACTCGGGCTTCTAACATCTTTTGCTTGTTTATGGCATATGACAGGAAACAGCACTATTTGTGTGACTGCTGAGCAGCTTAAATTAATGTTAGTATGAAAAGATACAGGGAGAAACCAAATTAATATAAGGTTTTTTTCTTAGTTCAGGTACTTAGCTATGAGCTATGTTAGTTTCAATCCTCCACAAGCCCCATCTGGGAACACTGTAACAGGAGATGCTTTCCTACACTCAGGTGCTAAGTTTAGATTCTGTATTTTTATTTATTTAATACAAACTAAATTGCTCTTGGTGAAAAATGAATTGAACTTAGGAGGAATAAAATAGGTTTTTTATTCAAAGTGATTGTCTTCTTTTCAAACTAATTTTGCTGGCATTCTCCACCTTGTCAGAACAGCAAGATTTACAAAGTTATGTCTGTTTTATAACATCTCTAAGCTTTGCCATGGACTCAGTCACTAAAACACAAATCTAAAAGAACCAAGAAAAAATTGTTGTGTTCCAGCTGAAATTACATCTTTCAGTTCTGAAAGAATTATTTCATAAATTGTCATTCTTTCCAGCATGCAGGAAAGAGTTTTAGGAGCCTCACTGTTTCATTTTGGAGCAGGATTTGAGTCCCTTTGGTCAACCTCTACACTGCTGTTTAGGCTTGCAAAACTCCTAGATAGTCTGAGATGTGCAAAGTTCTTCAGGGTCTCCTATCATGTACCTGTGGCCAACGAAATTTTGAGTGGAGTTTCACAGGACATTGTGAAAGAAATCCCTCAGAAGTTAAACACAAGAAGTGAGGATGAAAGTTTGAATCTGTCATTCTACTGTAGGTCTTTCAGCCTCAAGTGCATTTGCTTAATAGTTCTGCGGGTGTTTCAGGTTTGAAGAAAAGCAGTAAAATGCTTAGCAATTGTGAAACTGAAAAATCAGTGAAGTTTGAACTTACTTCATTCCCTCTTGAGATTAATTTCATAAGCCTATCTTTTGCTGTGCTGGGCCACACCAGTCTGTGGCTCTCATTAATTTCAGGATTATTTTGTCAAAAGTATTGCATGACTACAAAAAGACACAAGGTGTGGGTAGCCGGACAATATATTGAAAATTTGGCCTCAGAATTCCCAGTAGATTTTCGAAAATATTAGGCCTAGGAGATAATGAAAACAAGAAAGAGGAGTAATATCTGTGAGGGCTTAAGTAAAAGAGAGATACAATTAAGCTCTCAGCTGCCTCGCTGATCACACGAGCAAAATGCAGGAAGCCCAGCTCCTGATGAAGTGGAAGGTATGATTGCTTGGTAATAAGCAATATTTGACACCCTCTTCTCCACTTTTCCTTGCTTTTCTCTTTTTTTTTTCTTTTTCTTTTTCTTTTTCTTTTTCTTTTTCTTTTTCTTTTTCTTTTTCTTTTTTTTTTTTTTTTTTTTTTTTAGCCAGTGTAGGAGTTATACTGCTTAAATTGTGTACACTGTGCCTGCCATTGCCTGAAAATTTATGTAGCTGTTGCTATGGCTGCAGCTTCATCCACTGCATATTCTCAGTTCTCTACAGCTAAAATGCCCTGTGGAGTACAAATTTCCACTGCAGTGGTGCAAAAGAAATAGCATAAAATATTCTGCTCTTTGATCCAACTTGTATTTCCATGTGTAGAATGTCATATGTATTTTGAAAACATATTTTTTCCTGAGCACTGTCAGTCACTCAGTCAACAAAAAGCCATTTCCTTTTTCTGCTAATGCTAGAGTAATTTGTTTCTGTCTCTTTCTCTTTGGTAATTGCAGAGGGCAATATGTTCACATGGGTTTATAGAGCCTAACCTGTTTCAGAAATCTTGGTATAGGTTTGTTTCATTTTTATTTGGTTTTTTGCAGTTTAAGCACAATTGTTGAAACTTTTCTTTCAGTACTGCTAAGAGGCAAGTGCCAGGATTTAGCATGTATAACATTGGCTGAGGCATTTGTTCAGCTGTCTGTTGAATCCCTTGAAACTAATGCTCAGTCTCTATTAAAGTCTCAGTCCCTGGAAAGCAGAGCCCATTCTCTCCTATAATTAATCTTGCAGGTACTGCCTTGACATTATTGGTTCACCAGCAGAGCAGAACTGCCCAGCCATCAATAATAATTCAGCACATTAGAACAAGAACTATGTACACAGCCCACAGATGTAGCTGAGTTGTGTGCAGGCTCCAGCACTGCTTGCTGATGGGGAAAAGAAGGAAAAAAATCTCTGCAGTCAAAAGTGTTTTGGTCGCTGGATAATTTTGCAATACAAAGGTCGTGGTGTTACTCATGCTTTGGCTTTATGTTTTTTCTTCAGATGTTGGCACTGTTTGGCACAATGCTTGTGATTGTCTGTTTACTGAATCTTTATACTAAAGCTGTTACAAATTGGCTTTCACAGATGGTGGGAGCTTCTCAGATCAGGAGAGGCAGGGAATTTATTACTCAATATTTCTGTATTACTGATTGGGACGTGAGAAGCATAAGCAATCTGTTCTACTGCAGGGTTTGAGCTCTCTCTCCTCCTTCCCCCACCCCAAAAATTATGGCTAGCTTGAGAAGGATTTTTTTTTTCTCATTTTGTGTAGATAGCAGCTGTGCAATTTCAAGCAGAATGTTTGCTTTGATCTTCTTTTCTTTAATTGAAATCCACAATTATGAGATTTGTTTCTTTTATGTTTGCTAGTTTATTGGTTTAATCTACAAAATGTGCTGTCTTGCTGTCTTACACAGTTAAAGGCAACAACACAGTTGGGATTTAAATGGCAAACTTGGAGGGGGGTTGCAGTCTCTCAGGTATTGGGGGATAAAACTTCTTTCATCTGATTTCAGATCATTATACATACAGGGTAGCAACAAGAACGCAAACAATATGTCGACTAATTGTAAAGAATATCCCTAGATACCCACTTAATGCAAACTAACAACATGAAAGGAAATTTTAATATGGAGGCAAAAAGTCCTACTCTGACAGCTTATTTGGAGACTTCCTTTATTTGGAAGCCTTTGTTTTCATTACAGAATGCTTTCCTGGCCTCTCCAGTACCAACTTCTACCAGCCTGAGTTTACCAAACATTTTAGAACAGTCAGGGTACTTACAGTTTGAGGGAGGCATTGCCAAACTGTCAGGTTCAGAAGATATGGCAGAGTAAGCATCTACACACCAAATGAACTGAGAAAATCTGGAAACAAAGTCACAAAGGATTTTACCCTGTTAGGTATGATTGAGATTAAAGAACATTAATCCTTGGTTCACTTATGGATTTTTAAATTGTTTTATAGGTAGAAAATGTCAGTGAACTCTTACAAAAAACTTCAGGAATATAAAATTCCTTTCCTTTAGTGTCTTTGCCAAGAGCTATTTCCTGACACGAGTCATGGCCAGAAAAAGAATTAATAAATAAATTTTAAAAAATACTTTGTACGTTTTTGTAATAACTTTCTTCTCTTGTGAGATAGATGCCTCAGAATGAGATGGCTCTAGCTCTATGATTACCATATAACATGTACTGCATATCAGATTACCCATCAGTATTCTACGCCATTTCTCCAATTAAGGAAAAAACCCCAAACCTTCTGTGAAATCAAGCTCAATTGCATGTCTTTTGTTAGATTGTCAAAAACGGTTGAGAATTTGTTCTCAAACATAAGAAAAAAACCCAAAATTAAGTCATTAATGAAACTGTAATACAAGTCATGGATCCATTCTGGAGTGTTCCTAGTTTATATCAGCTAATAAGTTTTCATTTAAAAGAAACTTTTTGCTCATGTATAGAAATACTTTTTGTGATAATCTCAAATGGGAAATATTATATAATTAATGCTGCGCAGAGCTACATCAAACCTGACTGATAGACCCTGTCCTAAGGCCTAGTATGGTCCTCATTTAATTAAAAAAAAAGGACTCATAGGAACTTCAGATTGATTTACATTAAATTGCAAAGACAGAAATCTGTGAAGTCAGGAGTCATGTCATGTGAACATAGCCACTCAACCGGCTTGCAGTTCTAATGTGTGGGATTACCAAATTCTCTTTCAGTTACAAAAAGCCCACAATGCTTTACAAGAATCACTAATAATAATGAAGAGCTGTCTCCTCTTGCTGAGATAATTAAATAAATGAATGATCCTGTCTAGATTTGCTTGCAGTGGTGAGTGAGCGCGGGGTGTTTGTGGATGTAGCCTGTAGCCCCACACCACAGTATTGCCATTGCTAAGAGCAGTCTATAAGATTCACATTGAGTTTGCAAGGCCTCAGCTCTGAGGTGTACTAGTTCTGAGCTTGTGTTTACCCGCCTGTTGCTTTCAATGGGCTTTTGACGGATCTGCTTTATCTGTAACAAGCATTTTTATTCTGTTCTTCTTTTCCTTAACTTGCCATGGTACAACCACGGTTTCATACCAGAGAGTAGTAACAAGTAGCTCAAGAAATAAAAGGCTTGTGAGTTTAATGGCAATGGAGCTGTTGTAGTTCTGTGCACAGAGGGCAAACTATAACATTTATGACACTGAGAAGAATAAGATGATAGGACTCCTATGGACTAAAGAAGGATCGGGAATGACACTATGTCTGCCCTCTCAGGTCTGACCGCAAAGAATTCTTGTCACAGGTTTCTGCCTCTGATGTCTCGCAGAGCTGCGTTACAGACATTTTCTGCCACACTGGGCACATGATGGACACAAAAAGAATTGGGAAATAAATACTGTTTCCGTATCAGTCTTACATTTTACCTTACGTTTTTCACTGTTAGAAGCATGTTTCATTAGAAGCATAGTTCATGTTGAGACCTTTCTGGAAAAATCATAGCTATCCACTGTAAATTCATGAATACTACAAGCAAAAGAAATAGAATATGTATTTTTACTATAAAATACTGTGTCATTTCAATGTTTAAAAAAGTAAAAAGTAAAAAGTAAAAAACTTCTCCCTATTAAACTTCAACTATCACAATAACTCAGTAAACTGATGGGTTTGAGGGTATCAAATCAGAAATCCGACCTCAGTGTCAGAAAAGAAACTGACATTAGATCACTTGATTGTTTGATATGAATCACACAACTCAGCATACAAATCTGTAGAGCTAAGCAACAAAAATTTAGATCTGGTAGATTAAAGACTAGGTCTAGCTACTAAAAAATGAAAGTCAGTTAAACAGCCACATAGACATCCAAAGATTGCTAGAATTCTGTGTTAGACATAATATATATGTATAAAATTTTTGCAGTTGTTCACAGAATCAAAATAATTTAATTTTGAAAAGACCTCTCAGATCCCCTAGTTCAGCTGTTAACCCATGACTGCCATATCCCCCACTAAACAACGTTCCTAACTGTTTTGTCTACAGGTCTTTTAAACACCTCCAGAGATAGTGACTCAATCATTTATCTGGGCAGTCTGTTCCAATGCTTGGCAGCTCTTTTGATGAAGATTTTTTCTCTAATATCTAATCTAAGCTGCCCCTGTCACATCTTGAGACCTTCTTCCTATCTCTTGCTGCTCCAGAGTCTGATCCCTATCTCACCAGTGGCTTTGAAAAGAAACAAGAAACTTTAATGAAGGCTTAGAAGTGAGGTTTTTCCTTCTTAATTTGAGGTGAGTTCAACTTCATTTGGAGATTGTTGGTAAGATTTTGTTATTTCACTCTTTTATCAGCCTCACCCTTGCACAGTGGCATTGTGTCACCATTACAAATTTCAACAGTTATAAATCTCATTAGACTAGATGAAAAGTACAGATAGCATGTTTTCTTAAAATTCATTATAGAGAAAACTAAGTAGAAACACTTTCTCCAGTACTTTTTCTGCTCTATTAGTTTGGATGATGGAGCTCATATTCTACTCCTATATCTTACTATGTAAATAATAATGGTAAACTTATACAATTGAAGAAAAGGGTGGGAAAGAAAAGACTACTGGAAAAAATGTAATTGTATTATTCTACACAGTTTTGTGTGTGACCATGGAACAATTTAACACTTAGAGCAATGCAAAAGATATCTGGATCTAGAGGACATTAAAATTTTTTTCATATCAAAACCACAGATAGTTTCACAGATAGTGAGGATATAATCACAAATACTTAGAGCAGACCTGCATGAATATTGCAGGGAAAAATAATTTACACCTTTCTTAACCAAACTGAAAGAAAAAAAAATTGTCTCCATTTCTTTGTCTTCCCTTTTCTATAGTTTTCTTGTCCCATTCTCCACAGTAAAATGGAATACAGTGAAGAAAAGCCTGTGGAATAAAAATGTACATTTCACCTTCTGCAAAGAAAATACTCAAATAGGTCAATCTTGGATGAAGCAAAAGTGTACAGTCTCAGAAGGTTTTATTCTTCCAATAACTTCCTTCAAGTAAATGGTTTCAGGCTTAGCCTGCCAAAATTGCATTTTGAATGTGCCAGTGGTGCAAAAAGAAGTGCAACTGAAATCTCTGCATCTTTTACCTCTAAGTAAAACTCAGCTTCTATAGCTGTAAACATAGACAGACCTTAGACACTGAGTATCAAAAAAATCTGATATTTAAAAAAAAAAATATTTACAGCCAGCCAGCAGTAATTAGTATCTCAGGCATGCTTGGAAGGTTTCTCATGAAGCTCATGAGTCTATAGTTTCACTGAACTAAGTTACCTTTATTAAATGATATCTTGGCTATATCTTAAATTAATCTTCCCACAATGACACTACATCTCTGCATTACAGTTTAATATTTGACATGCAGGTTCATCGCCAAGAAGGTATTGCAAATTAAGCTATGATGGAAAGAATATTAAGTGAAAATAAAGAATATTTAAGAAGGGAAGTAATTTGGTAATATACATTGGATACAGCTATCTGGGGAAACAGAAACCAAACCAAGCTTACAAGTGTAAGTGAACCATAAGAAATTTTTGACTGTGCCTGTTACTGAAGAGAACAAGGACATCAATAAATATGAAAAAGTAGGCAAACTTAAGTTTTTAAAATTCTCCTTGTCATCTATAGAAAAAGAGGCAGTGGAATTGATCAATAAGCATAAATACTGCTTTTAAAGCTATTATTCAAGTCAGTAAAAAAAAATAAAAAACATTTGGCACTCTAGAGGGAAAACAAAAAAAAAAGCTAAGTACTTCAGTGATTTTTTACTTCTTTCTTTCTTTCTTTCTTTCTTTCTTTCTTTCTTTCTTTCTTTCTTTCTTTCTTTCTTTCTTTCTTTCTTTCTTTCCTCCTTTCTTTCTTTCTTTCTTTCTTTCCTCCTTTCCTTCTTTCCTTCTTTCTTTCCATCTTTCCATCTTTCCATCTTTCCATCTTTCTGTCCTTTTTGTTTTTATTTGCTAAGTTAAACAGGATAAGAGAGCTAGGAAGAAAACGAATGAAAAAATTACAAGGGAGAAAACAAAAAAATTATGAAACAAAAAATGGTTGTAGAATATTTTTTATGTCAATGCAGATATTTTACTCTCTTCTGAGTACAGAAGAAGAAATATATCAGAAGAAGGAATATATCATTATCAATCTTTATGCTTGCCACTTTTTGATGATGATCTAGAAATGTATTGCAAGAGCAAAACAGGATATATCTCAACATATCTTTTTTTCTGATTTGCACGTCCCTCTGGTAGGTGCATGAGATACATGTAGCCCAGTGTAAATGCATTATCATTCGGTGTGTATTAGTGGTAGATCACTTGATTGGGAAGAGAGTGAAGCACCTCTGTTCTATACATATATATATATGTATTACATATGTATATGTATATCTATACATATGTGTACATATTATATATGCATACACGTATATATATGTATTACAAATTTTCTCAAAAGTCTTTCTGACAAAATATTCACATTCTTGTGAACTGATTTGCTCTCTCAGTCTTAATGATCTGATGCAGATTGTGAACTCCTTGGCATGTTCTTTCAAACTCTTCTATGTATTGCAGTTTGCTATTATTTTACATTGGTATTCAGAGGGAAAGAAGTTGCAACTATGTAATTCCACCACACATAATCTGATCAGAGAGTGCTTCCTGAATTCTTTTCTGAGATGAATTACAATGGTTCAGGCTATCTGTCTCTTCAGTACACTAAACTGCAGTAAAAAATACTCTTTTTGAGTATGTCTACATTTATTAGACTCCTACAGTTATGTCATCGTGAAAATGATGCTCAAAATGTTGCATTCTGAATCAGTGAGAAAATGAATAGCTGATACAAAGAAGCACTCACTATATTATCACCCTCTGGGGCAGCATTACCTGAAATGCTGCAATGCAGTTTTATTATATGAGGCAGGTAATGTATGCAAGTACTGAAGGTACATGTATCATGTTCTAGCTCAATTGTAAATTAAATTCACTCTAGTGGGTAAGGAAAGGAAATGTTTTGATTCTAAAATGTAATGATGTCTGTGCATTTTTAATTTATACCATTAAAGATTGGACTTCAGACAGATTCTCGGACAGATTTTGACCAGGTTAAAATAGTTCTTATGTAAGATATGCCAGGGAAGAAATTAGTAAAGTACAACCTTTTTAATCCCCCAAAGAATCTTGAAATTTGTGCAAGTCACTTAACATGAGGGCGAATTTTATAGTTAATATGAGAGAAATAGAAAATTATCCATGGTGATTTGAACATTGATTATCCTTCAAAAACAGATCGACAAATCTCTTAATGCTACTGTGAATATTTCAGAAATCAGGGAGCAAAACTGATAAAAAGCAATATGTAAAACAATGACAAACTATTAGGAATATACAAATTAATCTACTTTTATGCTAAGAGAAATTATCACATTCTGATAGTCTTGAAATTATCTGTCACATTGTCAGACCTAGGAAAAAGCAATTTAACCAAAAGCTGGACTGATTTTTCTAACTATATCACCTGGTCTATTAAAAACACAGCCTAACTTTACAGATGCCACCTCCCTTCTAAACACATTTGTAGATCAGAGCACCTCTTTCATTACCAGCTTGCTTATAATGTTTAAATAGTGAACAATAAATATAACTCATTTTGGTAGCCAGAAAAATATAAAATTCCAAAATACTCCCTTAGCATCAAAGAAGGATGTTCAATAGTGACATCTGAAGGGAGAAGAGAAAAATATTATGCTGATGTCATTTAGAGTTCATTTATGAACAACTGAATAGTGCATTTAGATAAGTAGGAATCAGAAAGGTCAGAAACGTTTCCTGTATAGAATTCCTTTGCAATGGTATTCCTGTAAATATTTGGGAATTGTAAAGGAAGGTGGGAGAAGTATTTCATGAGAGAGTAACACTGCAATAAAATGGGCTGTCAGACCATGCAGTAAAACAATGCTTTTAAAATCAAAGATGAATATTGAGAATAAAAATGATTCACTCTTGATGATTAGTTTCCTTTGTGTAAACATAATTTATAACTGACTTCACTGAGATGAGTATATTTATTGGTTATTCACTGATATGGGGAGCATCCTCATCTCGCTCAAATGTAGCACTTCAGGATTGTTTGAACATTCCTTATATTTTGGTGGTTTTCAGCTCATCCTTCTTCCTTTGATCCCATGGGTAGGGCTAAGAAATGTAAGATATGCCCTTGTATTCGAAAACTGGCATATTCAGATGTAAGCAAACAAAACCAAGGGGACAAAACATAAGCAGACAAACTATTGCTTGAAACCATCAAAATGCTCTTTCTCTCCAGATTTTATATAGATACATAGTTCAAGTCTTAGAGACTAGAAAGGGGAATAATTTGGCTTTGAAGCAGACAAAAAAGATGGTATTTGCCACCAAACAAAAGGGGGTTTTCATATGGAGAGGAAAGAGATATCTCTTGTGGAAATCAGCAGTTTGATATAAATTTTTGAATATAAAATATGATTTTTTGTGTATTAAAAAAAATTGCAAGTGTAGCATACATCATTTATTTCAGGAAAAGGTAATCAACGCAAGTTTGTAAATGTACCTTTTCCACAAGATAATATTCTCCTTAAAAACTGTCTCCATATCAAAAACTCAAATGGGTGTATTGTCTTCCAGATTCATGATAGGCAAGTCAAAAGTATGTAATGGAATCCAAATTATTCAATGTTTATGGGAGGCCCAATAAGGTTAACACTCAAAACAAGCATGGTGTGATGAGAGTGAAGGACTCTGTAGGACTCCTAGGATTCATAGCTATTCAAGCTTTGACACGCAATATGGATTTTTTTTAAAATTGTTTATAAAACATAGGTCGGTGAAAACAGAGATAAAAATCAAAATTTCTTGAGTTTGGGCATGAGCTGAAAATGTTGAGAAACCTATAGCTGGATGCTGTTTGAAGATAGTCATCTCAGTTCCAATTATTTAGAAATGTTAGAGTCTGAAACTGAGTAAAAATATGTGTCGTTTCTAAAGAATAAAAAGAATGATAATGTTCATGAACTTAGGTTCTCACACTCAAACTCACAGTATCTTCAATGTTGTAAAGTTAGACATACATTTTTTGTCATATGGTGGGCATCAGAACAAACAGAAATCATTCTGTTAAGCTGTGCCAATGGAAGTTTAGGCTAGTCATTACAAAAAAATTCCTTAGAGAAAGAGTGGTTAGGCACTGGAAGGGACTGCCCAGGGAAGTGGTGGAGTCATTATCCCTGGAGGGGTTTAAAAAAAAGGCTGGATGTGGCACTCAGTGTTGTGACTTAGTTGATAATGTGGTGTTAGGTCATAGGTTGGATTTGATGATCTCCAAGGTATTTTCCAACTAGTTGATTCTGTGATTGTGTGAAATAAGAACACAGCAAAAACACAGATGAACCATCACTTGACATTATAAATTCATATAGTTAATTTTCATATCCACGTATTGTTCATTAGAACTATTTCTAGCAGGAGGCATTTCAAAATCTAATGGAAAAGGAACCCAATTTAATGCTAAACTTTAAGTACTATTTCCCCTAAAGTTGCAGTCTGATTCAGCTGACTGCCTGCATGAACATATTCCTTATTCCTCTGAGCAAGTGACCTGTGTCTAATAGCAACGTTATTAGCCCAAGAGCCTACTTGATGTAGAGTGCTATGTGTTCTACTTTTCTAGCCTAAATCTTTGCATTTTTTTTCTCCTCTCCCTTTGTCAAGCAGAACAAATCTAGAGTAGTATGATATTTAGTGACTTTTTTCACATGCTTGGCTGGGAAGGTGAACATCTTTCAGTCTGTCATACAGCAAAAAATATCCTGGAATCAAAGCATTTTATCTTACTTGAAGAGCATGCCAAAATATTTGAGGTTATAAAACTCTGAGGCAATAGGTGAATGTGGGCAGCTGAAATACATCTACAAGTCAGTATTTGAGAATAAAGCACTATAGATGTTCTAACAGAAAGGCATTTCAAAATCAATGGCTCTTGACATATTATCATTCTAATGGTGATTTTTAAGTGTCCTTTGTTCTAGAGTGATATTTCCATTTCTGTAATTTACACATTTAAATGCTGCCCATTGTTTTTAGGGAACCTAGGCATAGAAAATGGGCCACTTTCAGCTCATCATACAGCTTACTACTGTATGACTGCAATTTGATAAGCAATGCAAGATACCTAAGCCTCTTCTTCTGCTAGTAACTGTTATAATCTGTTTTTCTGAACAGACCAAAAGGTCTTACATTAGGTTTTCCTGATGTTCCTAAACTTGCCATTGGGTAAATTTCAGTTGATTTAGTCCAATACATTATTGAGTGTTCTAAACAAGAACAGAAAATTGCAATTTCAAGTGATTAGCCAACAAATAACAGACTGCAGGTTCTTCAAGCAAAACATAAATAGGTGTTTAATATCTCTTTTTTATAGCTATCAAGCATTTTAATACAAATTAAACAAGTAATAGTAACATGTTTTCTCATGAGAAATCAAAATGTCATATTATCCAAATCAAGAAAACTTCAATTTTTTGAACCTGAATATTGTTCAGTATTTAATGAAGATTTTGTCTAACTTCATTCCTGTTGACATATCATGTGTATACACCATCTTTCCTTCTTATCATTTTTATGTAGTTATCCATAATCACAGTTCATGCAAGTATGAAAAAGACATTGTTTCTTCATATTCATATTTGTATATTAAATGCTTGTTAATAACATAATTTTTATACCTTTTAAACATACTATCCTATGGAATATGTTTTCTCTATAAAATTTTTAAAAATAAATACATGTATTTTTAAGCTATAAAATAGACCATGAAGAGGGGCTGAAGTTTTTACTAATTTCATTATATTACAGCATTCACAATGATCTATACAATTAGCATCAAACTAGGAATCCAAATAAGTTGTGTTATTTGTTATCTTCATTTTCAGGCAAACAGGGAAAAAACTGTGCATGTACTTAATCAAATAATACTTAAATATCTTCTCTGGCAATTAACTTTTCAAGTGAGTTATTAGAGATAATTCATTCTCCTTTCTCAAAGAAAAAACACAACTAGATTCTGAAGTTGTGAAATGTTTTGTTTCATCAAACTATTATTCCAGGCACCAAAAATGGAATCTGTCAGGTAACACCAAGAGTTAAGCTGGAACTTCGTAGGTCTCTCAATCTTGTAAACAAACCTCATTTCTGTTATTTTATTTACAATGCATCAGATGGATTTTTATCTCAGCCATACATAAGCCAGCTGTGCCAGCAAAGTAATCTATTTTGTTGAGCTTAAAAGAGAGAAATCCTAGTGTTCAAAATCTAAATATAGAGAGCTATCACAGAAATTTTTTTGCTGAAGGTAACAAATTTTGATTGTTTAGGAGTACTTCTGGAACCAACCTCAAGATGCATATAATTGTGAAAGTATCTGTAAGAACATGAATGTCCTTGCAAAAGTCATAGTATCTGGTTCAAACAAGATTAATCCAGAGTAAAATAGTGCTGATATATAAAGTATATTAAAGCTTTAAACAAAGAACTTCCTTTACATAATAAGATCTCCAGACAGTGTTAAGGTGATTCAATAACAAAGGCCAACAAAATAAAATTAAATGCCTTCCCAAGAAGACCTGCTTCAAGATTTTCTTATCATTAATTTTTGAACCCAACATTATTACAGTGAACTATATCACTAGTGGAGTTTTAAGGACTGTTGTTATTTAACAATGTATCTTGGTATATATTACTATATCTATATTTTTTATTGTAATACACAAGTCTCTGTCATCCATGTAACTGACTTCATGGTCTAAATGTCTTATCAGACCTTGAAAATTCTTTTCCTTGGAAGAAAAACAAATCAGAAAGAATTTCACTGTATATGAAGTCTTCATGTTTTGGGTTAGAATTATGAGAATTTACCTGCTGCCATATTCAAATTTCCCTTTACTCAACAGAAAATATATACATTTAAGTGTATGGTTTCAGAGGATATTGGACAAAACAGTGCTCTTTCACTGGGATTTGCTTAATCTCTCTTTAATATTATCTATTTATATAATTTACATTTAGAAATAATTCATCATTTCTCAGAAGCCTTTTCTTCCCACTACAGCTCACTGAAACAAACTTCTCTGATCTTGTCCCACTTATCATTTCATCAGGTAAAACAAAGAATTTTGCCTGAGAATGTTTCAGGAACTGGCTCAAAGCTAAACCATAAGAAGGTAGTTCACCCTTGCTATTTTGTGTCTCCATCCTCTCTAGTTTAAAGAACAGGAAGGAATATGCAAAGAATTAAATTTAATATGCAGCCTCAATGTGTTTTGTACATTTCTATGGTTTTTAAAAGCATGAGATTTCATATTTGCAGTTGCCTGAGAATTTTTTCAAGGCATATTTATAAGAAACACAGCAGTCATTAATCTAGATCTAGGTAACTGTAGAAATGAATCTATTTGTGTATTTGCATGTCACTGCTGTCACCTTGCAAATGTCTGAGTCATTGATGCAGGCCTTTATACTGACAAATTATAAAAATGAGGCAGAAAGTGCAAATAAAATTTAAAACAGGCATAAAGTACATGTAGAAATGTTAATGTTTCTTTTTCAAGTGTTACTTGAATCAAAGGATTTTACATTGATGAAATTTGTATCAAGCAAGTTTTACAAACAACTGATCTCCTATAGCATTCACAAAACTCTTTGGAATTAGCATCCAAAATAAAGTGTGTAAGACAGTAAAAGCAAAAAAGTCTTTAAAGAGTTTTGAGTGTAGAAATTTCTCCCCTCTAAGGAGGCTCAGTCAGTTTCTAGGCAACGTAACTCTTCTAAATCCCTTTCATGCTCTTTATAGTATCCCATCCAGTGACCCTGCTAGAAGAGACTGGTTAGAGCAGCCACAGGCAGCATAATCATTTCTGCCTGCCAGGCTTCTTTGTTATTCAATATTTTTGCAGGATGTCTGCTGTATAACCTAACAAGCCCCCATAGGAGACAATATCTTATCTGATTCCCCTGGCAGCCAATCACTTTGCTACCACTACAGAAAAAGACTTACTGGCAACTGGCTGCCTCTCTTCTTTCACACCACTTGCATTTTTGTGCACACATGCAAACCCTGACAGAGAGCAAACACCCTGATCTTCTCTTTGAACCTCCTCCTTCAGCGCCTAATGCTGCTTTACTGTCATTACTAGAGGATTCAGCTGATAGCTGTAAGTAGGGTGCCTAATCTACAAAGATGAAAAAAGAAATTTTACTTTAATTAATTTCTTATTGCAATTCACCAGGCCTGCTGACACCTGTGAAATTGCTTTGGTCACTGTAATGGCTCTTCAGAAATGGTGTTATTTTATAAACACAATCTGTTGCATAACTGAAAACTTGATTTATGGCATGCATCAATCCTACCTAATGGCCTTACTAGTATATTGTACACTCTTGACAAGCAATTATATGTTTATGAAAACACTTGTTGCTTATCATTATAATCCTGCTAATTTCCTCATTCCCAAAAGCAACATTAGTGTTTGCTAATGAACTGCAGATTAATTCACTCTGAATTAGTCTCTACCCCCAGTCTGCCCCCCGTGCATACTAGATTGCACTAATTTTGCTTTGGGGATCTTAAAAGGATTTTTTTTGAGAGTAGAGACAAATGGCCTGTTCTATTACTTAAGACTTTGGTTTACTTTAATCTGAATTAATTTATTCAACAATGTTCTAAATCTGAGCTGAGACAATGCATTATTAAAGAAGTATAGACAAATATACAGATCAATACAAATAAATTGAACATACAAACAATGAGAGTAGCTCAAGGTGTTTTCTCTGGGGCATGTAATGGTATGAAGCTGGTAAACTGAATGGTCTGAGTTCAGTCCATAATGATTTAATAGCCACAGCATTTAAGTACCAAACACAACGCATTTTCTCACATACGACTAATTTCATTCACCTCTACAGTCTTTTTTAAAATTGGACTATCTTAACAACAGTGACCCTCGTTTGGCTTTGCACTCAACACCCCTGCTTTTCCTTCTCATCTAAATCTGTGTAATACCTGACCTAACTGTAAGTGGCTAGGATTCACTACTTAAGGTATACAAACATCTCAGAATTCATGATTTAAAACAGATTATTGCTTCTAAATTTTGGATCAGCTGCCAGCCTCACACTATAATACTTGATTCACGCTGCATGAAACCTTTCATTCTCTGCCAGCAGCTGATTGCTAAGCTACTCCTGCCCTCCCTTTCTTTCCTTGGCAGATGATGTGTTAAAAAAAGTACTAAGTGGAATATGTGCTAGCTACAGGTGTACCAAATGGGACAAGCAGAGACTCAGAGGACTGAGACAGGATGAAGTTCTTCATCCTCTGTGGTGTTACTTTTAAATAAGATAACAAAAGTAATGTACGTGTTGCTTTGATGAAAGCACTGGGTATGTTGACACCCTCTGCTCGCATTTGATACTGGCTAGTTTTTTAAATCAGATGAGGGTTTTTTGCTATTTAGTTTCATTAATTAAAGAAAGGTAGATTAAATGTGTTTTAAAAATACCAAATACATAAATTGTGAGCTTATTGTAACCCTGAGAGAATTCACATATATTCTACTAAATGAAAAAAATTAAAAAGATTTGTCTTATTGTTTCCTAATTCTGGTTCTTCCGTGGTAAACTTAGAATTCAAGTTACAGCACGACTGGGGCTTTTTCTTAAGTAATTACCAGACTAGGACTTCAAGAATTTGACCCATAAGGGTCAGATTTTCAAAACAATTCAGCTTTCACTTATGAGCTTTCACTTGATTTTCAAGTGCTCAATATGTGGGACAATGATAAGTACTGAGCTCTACTGTAAATGAAGCTGCTATACAGAGACTCCAGAAAGTGTATTGAGAATAACGGGGCAGAAGATTGTTTATAAGTGTCTTTGTTATAAATCAGGATTCAGGTGTTAATTTTCATGGTTTAGTTATTTATGCATCATGAGATTGAATGATTTGATGATATTCGCATTAGCCAAAAGAGTAAAAAAGAAAAAAATTACTTACTACTCATACATGTTAAAGCTCAAGCACACAATACCCATAACCTGCCTTTTAGATTGCTTTTAGCCTTAAATAAAAAAAAAAAATGTATTGCAAGTTTTCTTGGAAGATCATCATATTTAATTATGGTTGTCTGAAATAATTTTGTTGCATTTTTGTTCTCTACCTCTGAAACGATCCACATAGTACTTTTTAATATATTTTAATGGGAAACAAAATACTATATTATGTGCTGGTCTGAAGTTTCACCAAACAGATTTAGGTTCTTTGGACCTACACTTTTTTACTTGAAATGACTTCTTATGTCAAAACAAACTATTATCACAGGCATAAGGTATATTGATATGTTTAAGTTTAAGCAAAAATAGCTGTACAATGCTACTCATTGACAATGGTATATTTTGTGAAAATAAAATCTATAAGCATCATTAAACATTCAAAACATTCTGGGAAGTTATCATTCTTGTGAAACTTTTAAGCTTTTTGAAATTCACAAAAAATACAAACAATTATCATCAATTAAACTGAATCCTAAATAAGTCAAGATCCAATCAAATGGAAAATATAATTTAACCTACAGGTAAAATCAGAAGAAAAATCTGAATTAAGTTTTTTATCAACATTGGAAACATACCAAAACCTGCAAATATATGTCTCTGGTATCAGCCCTTTTTGCACAGTTTCATAACTGAACTTCTGAGGGGCAGATGTATATTTTTATTTTCTAAAAACTTGTGGTAGAAAAAATAATTTTTAAAGTTCTCCATTATAGTGTGTACTAGGGAATATCAAAGTGATGGAAAAAAAGGTACTAAACTAATCACAAATTCATATAAATATCTGGAACACACTATCACTCTGACAGTGGTTATTTTTGTTGCTCTTGTATTTGAATTTATTTTTTTTCTGAAATCAGGGAAAAATTAAAATAAACCAAAATTTGGATCTTTGTAGGAGACCTATCTTTCTCTGTAACCACTGATAGAAATGCTATTGCATCTGGGAGAAACGTGTAAGGCATCTTGTATGTAAGCTAAGCTACCTTTGCAGCATATGCTTCTGACAGTGTTGCTCTATCCTCAGTGAGTTTTGTTTAAGTAGTTTTGCCTGCAGTGAGTATAAGCACCCTCACCAGGCAGGAGGTGAAGATTTTCCTATGCACCTGAAATTTGAAAGAGGTGAGTCATTGCCCTTCGCAGGTTTTTAGGGCATGGTTGCTCAGTGGCAGGTGTATGGAAAGAGTGCAAAGAACACTGGTGAAGTGTTACAGATTTTCTGGATTTACATTCAAAAAAATGAAGGAAAAAATTTTCAAGTTACTGCCAGTTATTTGAAGGGGAAAGTTCAGGAGGAACTCTGATGAATAAGTTAGTAAATTCATAGAAGTCTCTCAGTCCTCAGAAGATGCCGTAACCTTAATTATATAAAATTCTGAAATTTTGATAGAAACTTATTTCTTTCCAAAGATTCATGGTGTCAGGCTATGAAGTAGATGTCATACCCATAGTTGTTTTCAGGACACTGAATAATACCAGGTCTCTAACCAGTAGTTACATAGGTAACAATTTACTCTGGAAACACAGCTAATAATTCAACTTTCCCTTTTACAGGTGTGAACAGATACTGCTCTTACCTATGGATAAATATTAAACAGTTTTCCATTTTATCCATTTTAACTTAAGGACTTGGAGTAGTTTTTTTGAGAATTGTTGTATGTACCTGGAAAGAAAAAGCATGTTCTGGTTTCCCAAGGAACAAATTGTATTGATTTGGTGTATTCATTGCTATCAATTTTGTTGTTATCCCTTAGTTTATAGCTTATGGATGTTTTTATTCCAAATGTCCTCTTTGGAAATCTCCTTAAACATATTGTATTTAATAAAACAAGATGCCAATAAGCAAAGAATCAATGAGCATTTTTTTGCAGCTTCTCTGTATCTCACTTTTCAAGAAGTAGTCAAATATAAAAAGCTTTTCACCAATGCACAAAAGACAGCAACACTTATTTTAGTAGATTCTTCGAATTCAATGTAGATTTATCAAAAAGGGCTAACAAACATTATAGTGAGTAGCATGGTGTTGCCAAAAAGGGTCAGAGATTCTTTTGTTTTGATTAGGGGCAGCACAAAGAAATTATAACCATGTTACACCATCATAAGCGTCTTTAAAAGGGTCTTCCATTATTTCTAGCTACAGATTTCCCCTGGGAAGAGCCAAGTTGGAAGTCTTTACCACAACAGCTAGACATGATTGAGTGTAGTAATGACAAGCTATGCTTCAAATTCACTGGTTATAATTAGTCAGTTGTGACTCATAAGACTAAGTATAGAAACTAAATGTAATAAGAGACTCAGGCATCAGTGTCCCTCTTTTAGATGTTTTAACACTTAATAGTGTCTGCAGCCCTAAAGGAGATTTTTTAGTATTCTCCACAAAATATACAGAAACCTTACAGAAGCCAACAATTTAAATGGAAAATTACCTAAGATGGCTTCAAGGATTTAGCTCTTTGACTGCTTAGAAACTCAGCCTGGCCTCACCTTTTGTGTGTGAAGAACATCCTTATGCATGTCATCCCTTTAGCACATAACAATAGAAAAGAACTTCCCAGTATTGCCTTTTTAATTAGACATTGCCGCATATATTATGGATTTTGGAAAGATCATTTTTTTCTCCTGACGTTGGTTTCTAGAGCTGGCTATCATTTAAATGAATAAAATACAGATTTTTTTTTATTTTTTTTAACAGATGTATATTAAATAAAGGCAAGATCTGTCAAAGTAATGAAATCTTTAATAAGATACAAAAGGAAGATTTTCAAATAAATATTTTATCAGCTTTAAAAGTTCTTTAAAATTGCAACAAAAAAAGATGAATGTCCAGGGGAGAGGTAAATCAAAGAAGTATATACTTTTAACAAGTATCGTAGATGAAACTGGTATCTGAACAAAAGTCTTATGACTCAGACTGCAGCATATTGTGGGGTTTTTTTGGATTGTAGGCATGTGCAAATTATGTCTTCCAAAAGAGGATATCTAGTAATAACAGTACAATTAAATTCAAATTTACTTGAATTATCAACCCATCTAACAAGTATTCTTGGGCATAATTTAAGTACTGTAGAGAAGTCACTTATTTTTTCAAGAGGTCAGCTTATTTTCTTTTTCTTGAAAAAGAATTCCATTATTTTAACATTTTGCATTCAATGAATAGTGGATTCAAGAGAGTTATAAATAATGGACAATTAAATTATGAATATAAAAAATGTGATATTAACAAAACACGAGGCACTCATTCTAAAGAAAACTGTTAAATGCCAAAATCCCATTAAGATTCCAATCATGGTATTGATTAGACTTAGAGAAGAAAAGTTGTGAAAAGCCACCCATCTTTTTTTTCCTAGTATCTGTTGCTTAGACCTAACCCAAGCCTATAGAAAGTAAAACTATTCGGGGTCTAGTGACTTTTCCCCTCCCTCCCTTGGAATTGTTCCTTTCTTAGTTTATAGACAATGATACCTTTTATAAAAGTTGTATTTATTAGAATGTGTCCTCTGCCTCTTTCTGCTAAAATCCACATGTATTAAGGCAAATCAAACTATTCTGACCAACATTCTGGTATAGATTTATAAAGGAGGAAAATATTAAAAATTGTGTTTTCTAGGACAAACAAATTCATTTTAACAAACTTTCATTACTAGTCCAATCTCTGGCCAAGCTTCCTAAATTTAAACAAAGAAAGAAGAATGGCAAAATAGAAATAGCTTATAACTAAGTAGTACTTACTTTTTCTAATAGAGTATTGCAAATACTAATTTGTATAAAGTGCTCCAAAGGGGAAGAGGAGTGTCAAACACAATACAAATTTTGGTAAGGTCACTCAATTTTAATTGAGTAAGTAGGAAGAGAAAGCTTTCCTCAAGATTTTTCTTTGTCTACCTGACTGAGTCAAATATCTCCCTTAACCCACTTGAAGTACTTCCTTTAAAACTTTATCAGCACCTTCTGTTTTAAAAAAAACAAACAAAAAAGAACCTGAAACAAAACAAAACAAACAAACAAAACCAAACAGCATTCCTCCCCCAGAATTCCCTTTTCACATCACTTTTTATCGTTTATTTAGACACAAACCTATATGTAGAGAATCACCAAAGTCATTGCTATGACACTAGCTTTTACTCCAAGCCCACGTGGATGATTTACTTTAAACAAACGCTGCAAGTTGTAGTGTGGGGGCTGTCATGGGGTCTACAGAACAGGACATTGCCCAGCAACCCTGGGAATGGCAGGCTAGAGATCTGCTCTTCTAGAGTAGCCAGGAAGCAAGGCTTACCAGGCAAACCTATAGCCATGACATGCCTCTTGTATACCAAGTCGGGATCAAATCCAAAAAACAAGGAAAGTAAAGGCTATATTGTTGATGCAGAACAGCTTTAGTTGGGACCCAAGTGTGAGAACTTACCTCAAAAAGAGTTTTACTCTCAGAATCTGGTTAACGGGCAAGGGAAGTATCACACACACAGATATGTAAACGAAGGTTAAACAAGTCAGACAGATACATTTGGCTGATTATAGAAATTACTGTCATAAAAAAAGTAAAACAAAGCTACAGGTCAATAAATACTAAGAAAATATTGGTCTTGCAAACTCATAAAAGCTTGCTGCCTGTTACTAGCATCAGCAATGCCAAGCAAAAGCAGCTCCTCTGTGAAAAGGGACATGCTTATAGAGTCCTGCTGGTGACTGCAAAGCAAGGAGCTGCTTCCACCTGAGGCCCATCAGCCAGGTTAGCAGGATGGAGAGGAGGAAGATGTACTCAGAGCTCTGAAACAGGTGGCTTTTTTCTGGTTTCAGGTGACCCAGATCACATAGGTATGTTTGATCTTAAGACTCCAGCCAATGGAAAAAAGAGAGAATGCAGAAATATTTACTAATCAGCCCATTCCAGGGAGAGTGGGAGAGAAGAAAAGCACTTTAAACAAAAGATTAAATAATCAGCTTCTAGTACCTAGGAGACACTGAAACATACACAAAACCTGGCATTAGGACAATCAAGATATTTGCAAGAAGCCTAATTTCCTTTTACTGGTGAGATTATTGTACTTGTAGGAAGGTTGTATGTGTATTACATACCTTTTTCAAAAGGTCTTTTGTATAGTCTCATATAACATTCTCATAAGCAAAATAACAAAAAATGGGGAAGATGAAATCACGTGTGACTGAGTAACTGAACAAAAAGGAGAGAATATTAAAAGGATGTCTATTTCTGGAATATGGGGTTATATTTGTTAAGTTATGATGCCTGTGGGTTTTGGGTCTTACAGTCTAGGAAATGGGCTAGACATATAATAAATCATACTTGTTATACCTGACTATTAAGGTGTTCTTTTGGAATGGATCATGGGCTGAACAGAATCATGGAATCACTAAGATCAGAAAAACCTACAAAGTCACTGAGTCCAACCTTTGAATGAACACCAGCATGTCAACAAGACCACATCACTAGATGCCACATTCAGTTGTTTCTTGACAAAAAGTTTTGTCTACTCCCTTCCTTACTTCACTAAGAACTGAAAATCCTATATTATTTCATGGTTGCTATGTCCAAGAGAGCCTCCAACCACCACCACATCTCTCACCAGGCTTTGTAAATTCATAAGCAGTGAGTTCAATGGAGTCCCAACCCTGGTAGGCTCACTTGACAATTCTGTCAGAAAGTTAGTTTCTACATCTTCCAGGAGCCTCCTGAACTGCCTCCCCTCCACTGTGTTGGGTTTCCAGCAAACATACAACAAGTTAAAGTCTCTGACAAGAATAAGCAACCACAAAACTTCGCCCAGACACTGAAGTATAGCCACAGAATACTTCACCTCCCTCTTCATCCTGGATGGATGCTCTATATCAGACTCCCATCAGGATATCTGCCTTGTTAGGGTTCCTACTAGGTTCCTACCCATAGGCACTCAACCTTCTCATCACAGTCCTTGACCTCAATACAGCTGGAATACTCTAACAAATTTGGATTTGAGGAAATACTTGGGCTATGGAAAATTTCAATTGCTATGAATTCAGGCAAAAACATGGATTTTGAAAGAGGTTGACATGAAAAGATAAGACTACATCCAAAATGAGATAATATATATTTGGGGAATAGGTCATTCCACTTAATGTGGACAGCTGGAATTTTTTGGGCTGCTGCATTTTCAGAATTCATCATATTGAAGGAAGTCAAAAGGAGAACAAGAGAGGGGAAGATGTTTCGAAAACATTAACAGTAAGGCGATCAACTCCAAATTTTAGTAAGAAAATTTAATTTTTCTAGTAATTGAAAGTCTATGGTAGGATTTAGTTGCTTAAATATTAATGTCTAGAGCAATTAAAACAGCCCATATGTCTTGCTTAGCTTCCAGTAGCTCTCTTATAAGAACATGTATTTTCTGTAGTGTCATATCTGTTAACTCCATAAAGAAATCCTAAGTGCTTTAGAGGATCAGAAATGACACAGCTGCTCATAATTTGGACACCTGAGTGTCTCTCCAGTTGAAAAAAATTACATGAAGAATACAAATTTTGAAGTAGTTTGCAACCATAAAGACTTCAATGACAAAGACAGGAAAGATAGAGCTATGAAAACAGCTTAGAATCAGTACTTCTGAATTCTACTAAAAAGATGTTTGTTTGTTGGGTTTTGGTTTTTGGATTTTCCTTTTTTTGTATGACTGTTTTTTCCTTTTTATTTTTCTAAAGATGCCTTTATGCAAGAATGTTTGAGTGGTCTAAATACTCTTTAGTTGTCCAGGTGCTCTTAATCTTGCCAGGAACAGAGAAACAAATTCAGTGATATATTGCAAATTTTCTATGTATTTTAGTCTTTGATTTCCATCTGTAAATTGATCTCATATAACTGACTGATAAATGTTTAATATTTTCATTGGCATATCATGGAAATGGCTACTGAGCTTTCAGCAGTTTTGACTTTAAAATCAGTGTAAAATATTTTCTCCAAAAATTTCTTCTAAAACTAAGTATGAAATAGCATGAAGTACACACCTGACGAGCATCATCACACTTTAAATGATATCCTGCTGAGAAAAAAGCATATCCTGTTTTTAAATATGTACTTCTGTTTGTTTAGCAAGAGTAGGATTTAAGTAGTAAGTTTTAAGCCTAAGATGTTTTACATATATGTCCAATTATGCTGAGAATAGAAGGGAATCATGTTTTCCATAAATAAATCCATTTAAAGAGAGGAATACAAAACTGGAGGGATGGAGGTGCTGGAAGGAAAACAAAAAAAATGGACTTCAGGCAGTCATTCTTTTTCCAGCATTTTTCAGGATTCTGATCAGGAAGCGTAGCTCCAAATCTTGCTGCAATAGCTTTTCTTCAAATGGTATTTTCATTCCAAATTAATGACATCTGAGTGCAGTAATTCTCCAGGTAAGTGTTCCTGAAATGTCTTTTGTAACTTTTGTTTTTACTTGTAACACAAATTGTGATATGGAAAGTGGAAGATCATTAATGTTTTTGTACAATAAGATAAAATTAATTTCGGATCAATAATTTCAGAGAATGTGAAACTGCCCTGGCTGAGGAAAGACCTAAGCTAAATTGAACTAGGAATTCAGAGGAAAACCTGATTGAAATGCTCCTATCTTTTGCTTGATAGCAGTGAATATAGTTTACACTAACTGTAGGTTAGGGAATGCTAGAATAAATCTGCCTGCAGCCTTCCACCAAATTTAGTGAAACATTGATTGAATTGACTGTCAGGTTTTTTTTCTTACTGGCTTTATTATGAAGAGTTATCCCACATATACTGGAAAATTCTCTGTCACTGATGTGTATTGCACATGTAATATTTCTGTGAAATTGTCTTGCTATTACAAGACAATATTACGTTACTAAGAGGACCTGTGGAAAGCACCTGTGTATGCTCTCGGGAGCATAGTTCTGATTCCCATCTCAACAATCTAGAGAAGTTTTTCCCAGCAAGTAGTCTTTTATGGAGAAGAGTCCAAAAACTTTGTAGAGAATGACATTTGAATACAGAGAAAACAAATGCTGAATTTGCTTACACTTTTTCTAAGTTATTTACTTATTTTGGATACTAGAATAATCCAAGACTTATTCAATATATTAAGAGCTGTACAAAGCAAGAATCCTACCTGGAGAAGAAAGTTTCCCAGAAACTGTTCTTCAACTCTACTCTTGACTTCAGAACTATATTTGTCCTCAGAAACAAAATTTCCAAGATTAGGCACCAAATCAAAGCTGACCATAGTTGAGTAGCCTATAAAAATGTGTCATTACTTATAAATATGTAAATTACTGGCATGGAATTAAAAAATCATCACACACTAGAATAAGATAACATAAAAAATCAGAATAAGATCACATAAAAAATGCACTGAAATTCTCCTAGTGGTGATTAGGCTTTCACCTAAATTTCTAAAAAAAAAAATAATCCTCAGTTACCTTCACTTCTCAGTATTTGTTCTCAATAAAAAACTAAATTTTTTAAAAAGTCAAAACAGAGAGGCTTTAAAAGATTGGGCTGGAAAGTAAAACAACATCATCAGATTTCCAAAATCATAAACTCTAGAGATAATAATTTCATGGATCACAGTAATTCATCTCATCTTTCTCCTCTAACAGAATTTTGCTATCATTCTTTTCTTTCTCCCAGTCAGATTAACCTATCTTGTAATGTCCACAGCATTTATTCTAAAACTTGTTCTTAGCTTTTGAAGCTTCTTTTTCCCATGGCAGATGAGCTTATGGATCCAAAAGCTTCCCTTTTTTCTCAAGCTATGCCAACTGATCTAGAAAAATATACTATATCTTCAAGCTTTACCTAATTTGTATCCTTACACTGTCACGGCTGCAATCAATATAATCGACTTAACACCTAAGTTATGGTAGCATTAAGTGAGTGATCATAATATCTTTTTAAATGCATTTAGCTAAAGTTTAAATACTTTTGGCTTTTCTGATTATATCTGTCTCCAGTAGTTCTAAGACACCACCAATTCCTATTATATTAACTATAGTAGTCAACCTTTTTAAAATTTTCCCAAAACCCTTTTCAGATGAAGATAAGTCTTTTACACTGATTTCTATGAGTTTGGATCAATGACAGATGAGAGGCATCAGGTATTTGCTCAAGTTCACCTGAAAATCATCTGGACTGAAGCATGGTGCCAGGCTCTTAAACCTTGACTGTTCTTCTAACCTGTAGAAATATTCTTTTGCTCACTTAAAAATGTGGATAAGGAGAGACGAAAAAAATCAATCTTATGTTCAACAAATGTTTTTCTAGTGTAGTCAGTATTCTGACTCAGACTACAGTTCATCTGAAATTCCAACTAACTCACACTTTAGGTTAAAATGAGGTGGCACAATTATACTGCGGGAATTTCTTGGGGATACCTGGCCATGATTTTCTGCTATTTTGCCTGGCCTATTTGTCTAATAGGAAAATTACATCAAGGATTCAGTTTTGCTCACAGAATTTCAGTTGCTTTGCTTGACTTTGGGCCAAATCTGGGAAGCAAGACAGGCAAATGGTTCAACTTTGCTCCTATGTACAAATGTGAAGTTCCTTGTAGTTTGCATTTCTCAGCCAAAACTGAAAATATTTTGCAATTTAAACTACACCAAAGAGATTTTGGGTTTTGAATATATATATGAACAGCATTTGTCAATGAGAGTCTACCAATTAAATTACAGTAAGACATAAAAAAACCTGGAAAACTAATGAATTCATTTAAAGTAAAAATTAAAAATTTGCATTTTTCAAGTTGCAAATCCCAAATTTCAAGCCTCATTTCTGCAGAGAATGTGTATCAGAAATGCCAGCTACTCCAGAATTAAAAATTCTTTCATAAGATTAGCATGCTACATCTATTTTTTTCGAACTCCTCAGTCTAGGCTCCTTATTGGTTTATAAATCTTGATGAGCCTTGTAAATCTTCTCATATGTTCATTAACTGTGACTGTCCTGATAGCAAAATTATCAATTCTCACCAGATGATGACTATAAAGCAGTGTGAGGATGTTGCAGAGAAGTAAAAAATAAAAGCAGGTATTTGTTTTATGTAGGAGTCACTGTATGGCTCTGCAGTTTACAACAGCCCTATGAAAGTATCAGTTTAAAAAAAATAATTATTTATTATTATTTTTATTATTATTAAAATTAATTAATTTTAATATTAAAATTAATAATAAAAATTAATTTTATTATTTAATATTATATTATATAATGTATTAT
>VWZU01009983.1:1321085-1339261 GCA_013397095.1 Sterrhoptilus dennistouni | reverse complement strand
TTTATTATTATTTTTAAAACCTCATACATGACTCTTAAGCAGATAAAACCTCAGAATCTGATTTTTTTTCACACATTTTAGTCAGCTAGTAAAATAAAAATGAAGCTCTTAATTTATTTCTTAGATCAAGCCATAAAATTTCCTGAGTTTTTCAACTAAAGAAGAAATTATAAAAATCTGAGTGGTTGAGTAACTTTTTTTTAAAATGTTACATTACCTAGCACTTTTTGGTTTGATTTTTTTGCAATTCAAATGTTGTTGCTTTTCATCTCTCTAATAAGGGTACTATAAATAGTTTCAAAACAGCAGTAATTAAGTAATGTTGCTGAAAGATGCAATTCTTATAAATAATCCAGAAAAACAACAAAAATCAATTTATAGTCCTTGCTTTCCTCCTTCCACAACTCAGAACTCACTGCTGCAAATCTCTGGGCAACTCATTACCATGTTCCTAAACAGAAGCAAAGTAACTAAGATAATAGCATGTGTTTTTTCTATTTCAGTATTTCTGAAATACAAAGGTGTCCAAAGACTGCTACACAGAGAAATTCTTCTCTTTAAAAAGCATAGCTTGAGGAGTTGAAATATTGGTCATAGTAGTTAGGATTCCTGTCTGAAACTTGAAACTGTTTGCAGTAAAATTCCAACTTCTTTATTCCAGATGGTCAGTTATAGACCTTAATTTACAAAAACAGTTTGGTTGCCGTGTTAATTAAGATTAGAAAATGGTCTTTAAATGGGGATGTTGTTCTGGTTTTCTCCATATCTTATAGTTTTGAGCCCTATAGTGATTAAAAAAAAAATAAGCCAGTAAAATAGCTTCCATTGCAATCAGTCAGTGAGATTTTGAACCAGAGCCATTTATGCAAATGATGAAAAACTGAGTGAGCCATTTGCAATGCATAATTTAGCTAAAAATGTTAACCTCTCCTTCTGTTCAAGGCTTATCCACAAGCAGATCACACATTCCTTGAATTTATTTCTATTTAGACATGCTTTCTGGGAAGAAAAAAGAAATGAATCTAGTATAATCACAAATATTCATGAGTATTTGGCAACATTTATTTATAGTTGCGTCTGGTAGTAAGTACAGATTTATTTATTATTTGTATTTCTAATTCAATCATGGGGTTAAAAATATTTGCAGCTAAAATTCTGTAGCATTTTCTTTAAAGAGAAAGTAGGACCTCTTTGTCTTATTATTAATATTCTTAATATTTTCCGAACCAGATTCCAAATAGTTGCTCTGTTTGATGCCTTAAAGAGCTTTCAGAAAGGGTATTTTTCAAACTGCCTGTGCTTTAAGCCTTCCCATTTTGACAACATATGACCCATTGAACATATGATCTAATTCTGTTTAAAATGTTGTGTCTGGCTTGCCTTTGCGAGAGGTCATAGGGAGAGAATTGCAAACTCATTGCTGTGTATGGGCACTTTGCAGACAGAGGAAAACTTGCTGACCATGCACAGATCCTACTGGGAGCCCTGTGACCATGTTAGCACACTGTAAATATTGATGTCATAAAGCCCTTCCCTCAGCTTTGATTTCTAACAGACTGGGCAGCACAGTGCCGGCAGCCTCCTGCTGTTGGGTTTGTAATACTTGGTGAGCTTACATCTGGTCATGGCATGAAGAAAGTGTAGCACATCTGCAAAAAAGGCAGCACTGACACTGTCTAGAAGCCCAGTTGCTAATAGAACAGACTTTGTGGGTTGAATAATAAGATATAAGAGCACTGTTTCCATAGTTTTCTTCCATAAATGCGGGAGACAGGAAATGCAGCCCAGTAGGTAGGATTCTGTCATATTAGAAGAGTACTACTTTCCTATCACAATGACAACCACAGAAAATTAAAGAGAAACAACTATTCTTAGTAAATTATAAACATATTCTGCCATGGAATGTTTGTAATTAGCTGCTATTGTGATTTAGCAAAAGCACTGTCTTAAATTTAGGAGATTTCTACTGCAAGAAAAAATGTAGATATTCTCATGTTTACTGGAATGAAAATTGTACTGCTAATAAAGAAAACAGTTTATAAAAGAAATATAAAAACAAAACAATAGAAGCACCAATTATGTAGGAAATTATGTAGATTTTTTCTCAAGATAATTAACTAAGCACCATAAGACATGGATTGGCGGTTACTAAGCAATAAAATATGATCATAAAAGTTTAAAATAGAAAAAATGCCCCTACATTTTAAGCACCCATTTTAGACTTAGTTCTTGTAAGGGCAAAATGTTTCCTCTGCAGCTAATTCAGTATCCCCATTCCTTGACTGGTATTCTCTTGGGTTCCAGTCTATATCACATCAACAAGGCTTAAATTAGTAAAAATATGAGTATGTTACCATTGAAAAGATACCAAATGAAGCATATTTTAGTCTTGTTAGACTAAGCTATTTGGATTTATTGTATTCCATTGACATATTTTCAATCTAAAAAATCTCTTCATTCTATTCATTCCAAATGGAGTTAGCCAAAGAATAGTCATTGCCAAATTATTTTATTTTACTATGATTGCTTAATTTACCCACTGGTACCTGTTCTCTTGTTGTCTAAGGCAGGAACAGGAGTGTTTCTTAGTAAATATCATATCTCCTTAATCATCAGGGGAAGCAAAAGTTTTGTTGGTTTTGTGTCACCTTTGTTCCTGAACTACAATACAGATTCTAATAGCATATGCCACAAAGTATAAAGATTTTAGTCCTCACTTTTGGTTTTCTCATAGTCTTATATAGTATATCTGACATTTTCTTTAATATATATATTTGTGTTTATTCAGCTTTCCTTCTCATAAGAAATAATCTCCAAACCTTGGGAAGGAACTGAGAATATTTTCTAGGCACTTGGAATCAAAAGGATTTTCATTTGGTGAACATAGCAATGTTTTCCCTTTTAATGTTTGTGTGAACTGTCAGACAAACAAGCTTACCCCTGTAAGAAAACATGTGTGGTCTGTTACCTCTTATGGATGCAGGATTACAGAATGAAGACTGAATGGGAACAAAAAGAAATGGGGGAGAGAAAGGAGGTGTCCTGTACACAGTGGCATTGCAGGAAAAAAAGAACCTCCATTTGACCTGAGGACTGAGTCTTAATGAATGTGGAATTTGTATAAAGGTAAATGTAAAAGATTACTTCTACTGGGGCAGGAAACTGAACAAACAAATTCAGTTCCTGTAGTGAGACTCGTAAGAATTGAATGCATCCTTAACTTAATGATTTGATTGCCAAATGTATTAACTGGATGGCCTGTGATTTAATTCACTGCCACATCAGAGCTTCATTTTCCAATTACAGTATCTAATTTTTTGCATTAATAATTGATACTGGTTAGAATATATGGCAATGGCCTTGATTCTTTTATTTGATTTATAGTCCTTTATAAAATCTACAAGGTGTATTTAAAGGCAGACTAAATGAGAGATTCATAACTTGCACTGACAGTCTTTAAAATTTCCTGAAGTACATACTTTTTACATACTCATCAAGTAATTGATTCTCTCTCTAAAAATGATAAACAGATTTCCCAGCAGAAAGATGAGAGGCAAAGAGGTGCCCTTTATTTCCCAGGGCCAAAGAGAATGCAAGGGTTTTGCCAGGCTGTCTCTGACATGAGGATGCAAGTTTCTTTCCACTCATAATATGATATCACTTCCACTTCCTTTGTGGACCAGTGGAATTTTAAGTAAGGGTATCCTATGCATATATCAACTTCAGCACACTGGTCATAAAGGATATGAAAACAAAGAACTCAGTTCCCACAAACAGAAAAGCCATGATTTTAAATGGCTGTTAACTCATAAATGCAATAACAATTTGAGTATTGTAGAAAAAATCTATAAAACTTTGTATATAATAAAATAATTTGTAAATTTTTTGCCTGTTGCAGTTTGCATGAAGATCATTTGAAAAGGAGAAACTAAATTATGCAAGCTTTCTTCTTGGTTAGAATATGTTGTCAATATTCAGATAACATTAAAGTTCTCTTTTGGGCTTTTTGAGAAGTTGCCATTTTTTGCTGTAAAATCTCGTACGGTAATAAAAAATGTCAGAGCTAAAAACAGTAAAAAGCTTCATGCTTGAATTGTCATTTTATTCTTTTGTGCAGAGATTGAATGTAAGGGTCCGTATTTTAGTCAGTGGTGTCAACAAACCTGACATATAAATGAAACAACTTACACCTGAGGTTTTTGTGCATTTGACAAGCTATAATGGAATTGTTTGCAAAGTTTTATTGAAGTTCCTACTTCCATTTATCTTTGTTAGCATAGCTACAGAAATCTGCTTTATAATATTCCTTTATAAATTAAACTTGCTATAACAGAATTAGGCAAGGAGAGGGAAAGACAATAGTGTATTTTTTGCTTAAGTAAAAATGTTTTTGTAGGAAAATATTTATAGATTATTACTTTGATTTTTTGTAAGAATTAGATTTGGTTCATTTAACAATGCCTAAAACAATGCCTGAAACTTCCAAGAACCTCAGATCAAGGCTGTTGAATAATTTGCTTTTCTTCATCAAGAGGGGAATTTCCAAACATTAGTGAACTTTAACCCAAATGCTTCTTCAAAACTGACAGGGTAGATTATTATTCCTAAATGGAGGGTTTTTTTGCTTTTGTTTTATGATGCATGATCAAAAAGTGAAGAGAAGTCTAAACTGTGTGCTTAATGAGCCACTAAGTTCTTACAAGATGCTAAGCACTAATTCTCAATCCACTGCAATGTTTATCTTGTGCATAAAGATACACATGCAATAGGCCTCCAAAGTAAATTGAAATAAAATGCTTCTGTCCATATGTTCCCACCAAATAAGCTAACTGGAAATCATCAGGACTGAATGTCCTACCTTGAATTCAATTGCATAGTCATATCCATATTTTATATCAACTTCTATAAGACTTCAAATTTCCTGTGACTTTGCAGCTAGTGGCCAACTTCAAAAATACCATAAAATAGGAAATTCATTATATTAATGATTTTAATGTGTAAATACAGCCAAAATAGCCAAAAGAAAAAAAAAATCTTGGAGAATTATACCAGTTTTCTAAAAAATAGGAAACTAATTGTGTCTGTTCATTTGAAGTCTAACTATAAGAATATTTATGTACCTGCCTTTCAAAATGACACAAATTAAATGGTATAGAAAAAGAGAATATCCAAAATGTGCCAGTACATATTAAGGTTTCTAATGAACCTAGAAGGTTAAGACAATATAGGTGAAGAATACATTGCAGAAATGAACATCCTTGTAATGAGAGAACAGCCTTGACCACTTATCATTTCATAACTCATTACTGACTGCTGTCTGTTGCCCTATACCACCTTCTCCCCATATTTAAACCTCTGAATGCCTGAAGAAAACTACTCATGCCTTGACTCCAGAAATTAGACTGAAATATTTAACCAACTGAAATTGGTTTACTTAAAATACATTTAATATTTGCTTCACTCTTTTTCTGAAAATTGACTTCTTTATTCATATGTGAAAATCATGCAATGGTGTCAGCTACTCATTGCTAGACATTGGTGTGGATAAGACTTTACCTAAACGTCAAGAAAGCCAAAAGAAGATGGGCAAAACATAATCAATATTCCAGAAAGAAACTACAACATTTTTTCAAGATAAATGTTTTAATGATTCACTTTACCCTGCCAGTGCCAAACTAGATAAAAGTACCTATGTTAAAGAGAATCAAAATGTATATTGCATAAGCCAAACATTTTTAAAGCTCTATTCAAAATGTTAACTAAACATATTTGATTGTTTTGTAATACATAAGAACTATCTATAATTCCTGCTTTAATTTTCAAGCATTTAATATTATTTCTCTTAGATTAAGTCTGCCCATTGATGTTAATAAAATGTGCTAAATCTTATCATCTTTTGTGGTTAGCTGACTGCATACTGAATATTTTCCTTTAAGTATTTTCTAGTTCTCTTTCTATCCAGTCTTGCCTCACAAGGTTGTGCTTTATAACAAAACCTCCTTCTTATGTAAAAATACAGCACCTTCCACAGAGGAAGCTACAGCATTTAAGACAAAGTAGGAGGAGGAGGATGTCCTTTTATACAAAACTTCTGAATCCAGAGCTGTTCATCTGAGTTTGGGTGAGAGACCTCCATTGGGTGGGGAAAGAAGAAGCTTTTCTTTCTTTTTTTGAAAATTTTTAAAATAAATTAGCATTTTTAATTTCATAAGTTAGCGCTTTGGACAAATTAAGTTAAAATGAAAATACAGAAGCCTGAAAATAAAGCAAAAAAATCAGGAAATGTTCATAAACACAAAACCACAGCAAAAGGCTATATAGATATTTCATAATTTTGCCACAGTCATTCTAGTCCTGCCATCTGATTTGGTTACATCATTGCTAGTAAAAAGAAGGATTTTAAGAATATAAGCACAGATCTTTGTCCTTTTATCTTACTTTAAATATATCAGAAGCAAAAATATATTTTTCTTATCCCTCCTTTCATTTCCACAATAGCTACTGTTTAAAAAAGTGGATTGATATGAATTCATCACTGGGAAAGTTTTTGGTAACAGTACTAAAAATTCTCTGTACCTTCCTCTCCCTTCCTGTTGGTACAGACCTGTCAGACGTTGAAACAATCCTGGTTACTGGAAACTCAGTTCCTTTGTAGCCAAAGGGATTTTTTCCACAAGACTTCACAAGTTCAGAATTCCACCTTATAAATTAAATCAAACATTTATGAAAGCCTTTAGAAATTTCGACTGTTTCTCATGCTCCTGGGATCCAGAAAATGCCAGAATGTGCACAGCAGGAATTCAACTCTTTATTAGGAAGAACTTGAATCTGTTTACTTTTACAAAATGTCAGCTATACCTGAATATTCTTTTAGGTATGTACTTCTTCTGATTGCTATTGTCTCCTTTAGTGTTATGCTTTTCTTCAGAACACAGTTACTAGTGAATAACTTTAGTATTTGAATATCAGGCTGGCGTGAGCTTTATATTTCAAGACACAATTTCTATAAAATTTATAAATGTGTTCATCAAGACAGCAGTGCTTCATTGCAGGGGATAACTCATTATTATGTGCACAAATAATGCATAAAAGATTTATCTGGGGGTTGATACATCCAGTTGGGAGTCTGGAGAAACCAAATTTCTCCTGCTGTGAGACACAGAGCAGGACAAGTTACACATTGTTTGCAATCTGAAATGGGTTACCGTGCTGGTTCTGCAACCAGCTTCCCTCAATTTTTTGAGTTGATTGTACTCCTATGGGTGCATTTCCTACAGTCACACAGGCTGCAGATGCAGGAACAAGAAATGTTTAAGATTTGTACAGTGATAAGCCTGATACTTTAACTTGGTACACTTTCTCATACCGCTTTCCGTCCACTCACTACTCTAATCTATTTCAGACTGCAGCAATGACTATGCTAACTAGTCCTTCTCCTCAAAGTTTGTTCACAATCATGGGCAGATATGAAAATTATTTGAAATTATTTTCAGATTTCCCTCAGTGTCTGCATCAAATGATTCCTAACATATGCTAGATGTGTATTCCCTCTTCAAATACTTTTATTTAATAAAACGCAATGTAATATAAAGCATGATTTTTTAAACTGTATTTGTTATTGACATCAAAATTTTGTTTCTAAAGATTATACCTATCATTTAGCCTATGCATCATTTAAAATTATAGCTTATGTTTCAACTCTGTGAAAATTGTCCATTCATTATGCAAGTTGTGTCTTCCGACACAATAATTCTTTGTACTTAAAGATCACTTAGAAAGCTCCTTGTTAACATATATATAATTAGAATTGGGCTTTTAAGTGCAATAATTGTTAATAAATTAAATATAGGTTTTAATAGGTTAATTGCTCAAAGTTAAATTTCATGTTTAGCAAAACTGTCTCTGTGGCAATTGGTGTCACTAATAACAAAACAAAAAGCTAATTTGAGCAAAATGTTCCTAGTTTTCATCTAAAGTAAGGTTCATGTCCAGCACATTTCTGAAGCTGTTACCCTCAGATTTATTTAAAATATGGGCCACTGAATTTATAATTTATTCACAAACCGCTACTTCAAGTTTTTTCTTCTCCATTACCAAGAGCAGTACTGAATCTTTTTCTTCTGTTGTTTTGCTTTATAGCATTTCAGCTAACTAATTAAATTACAGCATAACACCACCCTCAACTTTGGCAATACAGTATGGAACCTAGCCTGACTGAGTAAAGATTTATCCTCTGAACCCTGTGATTCCTATTATCTTATTTTCATTGACATTAGGCAAAAGGTACCTCTCAGTAAAACTAATTCAAGCAGTTGAGAATTGAATATTTGCCAGTATTCTATCTCAGTTTACATTCACTGATAAAAGTCATTGTGCTGGAGGTATCACTTTCATCTCCTCCAAAATCTTTGGCAAGATTATCATCACCTTTATTAATACCAAAAGCTAAATTTTAGCCTTTTTTAATGGGGTGCATGAAAGATTAAAGACAATTTGCAGGATAACTTGTATTATTGTCTGAAGCACTGAAACTTCAAAAAATTGAGTATCATATTTAACAGGGAAAATCCTATTTTAGCTCTCTTTTTCAGCACTTTACTTGAAGTTCCCGTTAACCTTAACAGTGCCATCAGAAAATTTTTGATTGAATGAAATATTCTTCTAACAGAGCAGGCTAGATTTGGATATGATGAATCCCATGAGTAGTGTTAGCAGGTTATAAAGGTGTCACAGAACTAATACATCATTAGATTCTATACAGCAGAGAGAGTCTGATTGGCATACAAAATACAGAGAGAACTTTGTCAACATTAAATCCTCTCCCAACATCTTCTGTTACATTATCATTTTATTTCTCTCTTTCCAAAAATAATTCAAGAGCCCTGCATGAACCCACTATAAATCCAGAGTGTGTCAAAATTCCTTAGAAAAATTCTGTCAAAATTTGGCTTGGCTTTTGTGTGCAGACACCTTTTGTGTGCAGGACCTGTGTTGTCAAGCAGACACCTTGAGGGGTACTGGGCTAGAAAGTTTCTGTAAATTTTCCATAATTTTATGTGGACCAGTTTTTAGGGGATGAAGTATTTTCTGATTTTGGTCAGTGTTTTTATCCTTTGGGAAGTTGTTATCCTGTGTATTGACTATTAGTTATGTGGCTATGCAGAGACAGCACAAGTGTGGTGTGCCCTTCTGTTATATGGTGACTACACACCAAAGTTTTTGTGATAGTTATGAAGTGAAAGCCACCTTCAACATAGAATAATCTCATACAGACACAAGGAAATTACTTTAGTCATGGTCACAGCTGAAATGGAATGACAGTAGAAAAGTCCAAGTTGAGCACTAGGGAAGCAGAAATACAGCAGCCTCCTAACTGCTCAGAAATGATGAAGGCAATTTTAAAAGAAAAAAAAAAACGCATGGCAGATGGTCTGCAGTGTGAACTGAACTTCAGTTTAGTAGCTTGAGTTGATACCTTAGGAGGATGAATTTAGGAGGCTGGATCAAAGCTGAAATTACTCTTATTTCCTTGAGAGGAAAAAAAGAGGAAATCATTAAGAATAAAAACCCCTCATTTGGATTTCATAGGACATAATTAAGAATTTATGTTTAGTGATGCATCAGTGGAGAATTACATTATTTTTTATCAAGATGCAGAGTTAAAACAACTGGCCATACTGAGGCATAGTCTTAAAGACACATTTTCTCACTTGAAATTCCAAGGTTTTTTCCAGATAGATTTTCAGTGGTTAACAGACCTGTAGGGGGTATAGTCAGCATTGTCTCTTAAGTGACATTTTTTTACAATCTTAGACACTGAGAATTCCACTGTAATTTCTACAGATATTCTGTTTCAGTCAAACGATTTTTTAAGATTGAAAAAATATTTAAAAGCAAACATCAGAAGTAAAGATTTTTTTTTTCAAATGTGGATCATCCATATTTCTGTGAAAGGAGTCATGAAAAATAAAAAAAGTTAACCTAATTATACTTTTCTCATAAATTACCAGTGAAGAAAAAGCTTCTTAAGGGAAGAAAATATTAAAACATACAGTTAGTTTTCAGTCTAGCTTTTATTTCTATTTTTCTTCAATTCTCTACATCATGTCCTTTTTATAGTGGCATTAAAAACTAAACAAGGGCTATTTTCTACAAGTTTTCTGCCACAGCAACTGAGTAGTATGCATATCCCCTCTGATTAATTTGGTGTTTTGCACATGTACCTAAAAAGTTGCCACAATTTCGTCTAATATCAGCATTAGCATGACTTCTTTTTAAGTTAATTTTCATCCTGAATTTTCCTTAATTGGCTGAATGCTCAGATACAGTACAAGGCAAGATGGCAGAGACTGTGACTGTTTATAATCTGATAGTGTGGAAAAAGGTGCAAGAATTACTATTAAAGTCTTTATTCTACCTTTTTTAAAACAAATAGCAAGGTTTAGGGCATTCAAACAGAGATAACTGAAAAATTTACAAGGCATTTTATGAAGATTTGATTTGTCAACATTTTTCCCTGCTAACTTTGCCTATCATTCTGTTGCAAAGATTTTTGCTGAGATCTCCTTTATTTTGTTAGAGATCAAAAATCATGTACATTAATGTATTCAGGTGCAAAAAAAGTAATGAAATTTAATTAGGTCCAATTGGTTTAAAAATGGGATACAGAAGTGAATGTGACAATGACTGTCATAAGCAAACTTCCCTTTTATACTTTAGAACAGAGTTTTTCTGTTCTGTCTCCTTCTCTATAACTTTATTTGATTAAGTAGTTCTATTCTGATCTTACACTAAAAGTAAAGAACAATTGAAATTTAGTCTGCGTTAGTATGAGGGGCTTTCAGTCTGCCATAGGGCAAATTCTGCTCAGTGTCAAGGGTATAAGTAAAGGCAGAGAATGAGCTCATTTCATGTTCCAGTTCCATGAAAAAATCAAAGTTGTTCAGTAGTTAATATCTTTTCTACCCAAATATCCTATTAATTAAAGAACTGTACTCTACTCTTTTCCTCCAGGACCCCAAACCTCATAAATTTTGGTTCTTTGGGTTCAAAGTGATCTCAAATTCATTTCTCCCTAATCGGTTAGCTCATTAAGCAACTTTAACCACCTTATGTAACAGCTTTTATGTTAAATAAATTATAATAAGGAATCAATAGTGAAGCTAGCTTGATCAGGAAGAGGATCAAAGCTTTATACGCAGATTATTTGCTGTATGTCCTTGGAGTGTGATCTCTATGAAATTAAGGGCAGATGCTTAATAATCTACAAAGTAATTTTTGTATTCCAAGTACACAGGTGCGTGACCAGTCTCATGTGCCTATTGGTTTTCAAACAGTCACGAGAACTGGTAAAAACTTAAATATGTACAGGTACAGGTAAAAACTCAAAACACTTCAAGTTACTTAAATCTTATTTTTTGGATGCTCAAATTTTTAATGAAATTGTAAACAATAGCATAAACAAAATACCTCTGGACTTTTTTCCTTAAATAACTGTCTTTTTAAATGTTGTATAACTTTTCACATAGTCATTCCTTCATAATTTACATTCTCTAACGTGATTAAGTAATATCAAGTTTCTAGTTTTCCAGTACTACATAAAATAAGGTTTCTTTTCTGGGAAATTAGGCAATGTTCATATTGGTTTTAATATTTAATGAAGGGCACGAATGTGCCAATTCACCATTTCTTGTATGAAAGCAGTGGGAAAAAAACAGGAGTAAAAAAGTTAAAGTTCTTTTGTAGAAAAAATGTCACTCAGAACACAGACAATTCTTGCTGAAAGTTCTAATCTTGTCTGGAGTGCTGCTTTCTAAAGTATGCTGGGGGGTGCAGCTTTTATTATCTCAGTGATTTGCAGGTAATATCTGCTTTGTGTATGAGTGGAAGGACAATTTATTCTAACTGCCAGCTCCAATCAACTTGTGACGTACAAGTGAAGAAGGCAAGATTTGGTTTGGTCTGGTGTGACTTTATTTGGCTTGGATTTTTTAATCAAGTATCACCAGTAATAAAGTTTCTGTAACTGAAACTCAACTTCTAAATTGGTTGATGACATGGGAGAAAGAATAGAATAAACATTCTTTTCTTCCACAGCCTTCTTTACAGCAAATAAATCTATTGAAAGCAACAGATTCTAAACGCTTAGGAGTGTCTTCAGAGGGGAACTGACCCCAGAGGGTTATAAGAAATGTTCCACCCTCACAACTCCCAGCATTAGTCACCCTTTCTTCCTTGAAGCACTTGATATTATTTCTCTCTATTCTCAAAATGAGAAAATAGCTCATGGGAATTGTTTCTTTGCTGTACCCAAGTAATCAAGCTCCAGAAACAAATGAATACAACACAACAAACAGAAAGCAGAATGGCTCACTTTTTTCTGTAAGTTTATATTTCATTGTCAAAATACAGCTAACCCGTGTCTCATCACCTGCTATTTTCAATCACCTGGTGGAGAAAGGGCACTTCTTGTTCAGGCTTGCTGGTATACACAGGGACTAGAGCTGGTATACACAGGGAACTTCTGTTATAAAAACTTCCTTAATAATAGTTATAATTTTCATTTGGAGTGCATGTGTTTTCCATTTTTGAATGTTTCAAACTGATTCTGATATGAACATATTTAATTACTATTTATGTGGTTCAAAAAATGACAGTTTTAACTTTAGAATGAGAAGATTCAATGCTGTTTTCTTCACCGGGTGCTGTGGTCATGATTTTTATAATTCTGCACCTTCTGTGTCTCCCAAAGTTTCGGTCCACTCTATAGTTACTGAGCACTGAAAGTTATGTTTCGAGACCTCTGCTGTTCAGAACCATCTCCAAAGATTGTTCTTTATTCACGTATATATAGAAAGCCTTTGCTGCACACGTGATGCCAGGAAGTCAGGCAAGAGATTTTCAAGTACCATGATAAAGATGAGGCCATTTCCAAGTGTCTACTCTAGCATGTCCAGATCACTGCTATTCAGCTTCTAAATAATCACCTATGCCATTATAATAGTCAGCCCTGAGGCTGGTCTGCAATCTTAATTAAACTGTTGTGAAGTCAGTTCATAATAATGAATTAATTATCTGTAGTAGTGTACCTAAATTTCAGAGAAAGGGACCCACTTCATAATTGGCATGGACTCAGAAGTACATTGATGGTTATCATGGCTGAGCTGACAGCTAAATAGTTTTTAATGCTGCATTAACCCCGTCAGGGCCAGTTGCTGCTGCTCTAAATCCAATGCTTTTCTTCTCTCTCTGAACTAAGTTTATGAAGATTCAGAGGGCAGGTGTTTACAAGTCTCTTAAAGAGTTATCAACAATGTCAGTTTGTACTGAAGATTCACATAAGAACTTAGGATTTTAGATGTTCTCAATATCTTTACAAAGCAAGTATGTATGCATGTTATGGTTGGAGACTTTGAAAATTATTTTTGTTTTATTGCTTAGAGTTTTATTGTATTGAGAGAATCTGGGTAATAGTAGAAAAATAATGTCTAAGTATGATACGTACTACTCCGAAAACATCAGTTTTCAGATCAGCATCTGGAGAGACAGAGAAATGGTTGATAGGTACCAAACTATCTTCTCACACATGTAATTCTGCAAGAAACAAAACTTTTTAAGCTGCTGGTAATTAGAAATATAGAAAATAAGATTTCCCAAATACTGCCACCAACATAATATCCTGTGTACAGTATTTCTCTTCGATGTTTACAACTCCTTCTTCCACTTAGCCTCAGTCTCAAACATTGTTGCATAAGAAGTTTATGCAGTTTATTAAGGGAAATAGAACACAATACACACTGCAATTCTTTTTATCTTAGTTTGAGTTTGATTAGCCTCCCCCTATACAGATGGCAAAATCAAGTACCATGTAAGAGAGAACCTTCCCTTACAGAATTATCCTACTCAAAGCTGTATCCACCCGTCACCCAGCAGGCACTGCCTTGCTCTGGTGTGTTGCCTGAGCGCTCTCTCATGTTTCTAGCTCTAGTCCAGGATAGGTTGGGCTCTCTCTTTCATCCAGACCATTTGGGTTAGCAGGTGGCCCACTGATCCACATTAGGAATTGCATGCCCAGTCTTTGTTTTACACTTTTCAGTTTCTTTGCCTTGCTGACTTAATATTTTTGTGAGGAACAAAATTATTCTTTTATTTACTTCAAGCCTTCTACCATTTAATTATACTTTTTGCTCTTATATCACAGAACCAGGATAGGAAATTTCTTGGGGTTTTTTTGTTGTTTTTTTTTTCATATATATTCTTACTTGATCATTAATTATTTCGTATACATCTCTGGTTTCCATTTTTTCATCTCAGAAAAAAAATGCAGTTCTTTCACATTTCTATTAGTTCTTCAATGCCCTTGAACATTCTCATTTTGTCTGAAATCCCTGCGTTTCTTCCTTTATTTATTTGTTACTGCGGTTAGAAAATTAATTTTGAATTTAACAAATTATTTACAAGTATTTGACCTCCTCTATATTCCCTACTCAAAAGTTTCTTCAGTTTTTTTAATACACTGAGCAGATAATTTTTCTGAAACTGCATAACTGATTTATTAATCATTTACATTTGGCTATTTGTCATTAGAATCCTAGTAAAACTGCCATCAAACACCTGAAAGCAGATCTCCTGTGTGAATAGATAAAATATGAATAGATCAAATACATTCTATGAATAATATTACAGCCAAATGGTAACTTTAAATAGGACGAACTATTCATAGATTGGGACATTCTGAAAATAAGGCTCTATGACTCAAGTAATTTAAAAGTTTGTCAAAATTAAGATTTTTAAATTCTTAGATTATAAAGGATACATCTCTTTAGCAACTTTTTAAAATACCTGTATAAATTCAATGTGAATGGTTTCAATGCAGAAGGAACATATTGAACACTACATTCATGAGGGACAAACCTTTAAAATTAGATGCTTATATTAGACTTCTTAATGTTTATTGGATATCAAAAGCAGAGAGAAGAAAATCAAAAGATTACATGGCTATCCAAGCAATATCCAGGGATTTTACAGAATGCCCCAAAGTCATCTAATGTTTTTCAGGTTCAAAGTGCTACCTAAATCCTTTAAACATCTTTAGAAATATTATACTTTAAAACTAAAATAATGGGTGTAGGATTGTACTTCTAAGCTGTGATTTAAAAGATGGACTGCTAAACAATAATAACTCAACCAGCTTTAGCCACAAAAGAACCTTTTCTGCCTCTTCTTTCCTTCTTTTATTTACAGCATTTCCTCATAAAACTAAGTATCCTCAAAAAAAAATTAAATGGGGCACTAGATGTTGAAAGGTATTATTAATGTTCCTGTCACAGTAGTTTCTTGTCCACTGGGAAATTGCTCATTTATGGTGAACCAGACCTCGACTACAGATGGAGCTTTATAAGTGAAAAAAAGTTCCCTTCTCAATAATAAAGAAAGAACTTTGAAATAATACATTAAAAATGTCACTGAAGCCACTGTAGATGACTAATGAGTGACTTGAAAAGGATGAGTGCAATGTTTAGTCTTATAAGATTATTTATTGACTCTACTTTTACCTTTTGTCTGTTTTTTGATTGACCTTTTTTGAAATATAAGAATTTCTCTGTGTCTGTCACTATGTTTATAAGGTTTTGGTGCTAAAGATTAATGGATGAAGATATACCACAAAAATTTTTTTTCTCTTTTCTTATTATATTTTAAAAGGGAAATAAGTCACTGCTACCAATGCTACATGTATGGTAATGCCAGTCTGCATACTTTCAGTTACTTGCAGGAATCAGTTTTCCTTTTCTATCACATACTTGGTATCTACAAACTTGTTTTAAACAGAAAAGCTTGTTTTAAACCAAACTATTTCTACAAATAATAATTTGTGGTCTAAAATGTGCATTTTATAATTGCATTGATTAAATGTTTAGGTTGATTTAAATTAGACAACAATTATTTAACAAAATAATTCATAACAGGAAAGAAGCAAATTAGAATAGTTAGAAATTGCATTAAGAATTGAATGATAAAGCAAAACAAACCCACAACCTTGATCCCTCCTCTTGACAGAACTAAGAAAAGGCAGTTTCAAATTTTACTGTAATATCAAGAGAATAAAACACATTTGGATTTGATATCTCAGCAACAGGCAAAAAACTTAGTATTTAAGTGAGAGCAAATTACATTGAGCAGGAATTGGTGTGATTATACCTTTCTGATGAGGCATAACCAATGAAGCAGTCTAATGCTCATGAAGGGAAACTGGTGACTAAAGTGAGAAGAGTACAACTGGCAAGATCAAGGAGGCAGTGTAGGAGAATATGCATCTCACACACATTAGTTTAATGTCGTCCTGGCCTGTATCAGCCATGATGTGGCCAGCAGGACCAGGGCAGGGACTGTCCCCCTGTACTCAGCACTGGTGAGGCCACACCTCAAACCCTGTGTCCTGTTCTGGGCTCCTCAATACACAAAATACACTGAGGGGCTGAAGCATGTCCAAAGAAGGACAGCAAAGCTGGTGAAAGGTCTGGAGCACAAGTTATATAAGGAGCAGCTGAGGGAGCTGGGGGTGTTCAGCATGGAGAAAAAGGAGGCTCAGGGTAGACTTTATTGCTCTCCACACCTGCCTGAAAGGAGGTTGAAGAGAAATGGAGATCAGTCTCTTCTCCCATGCAGCTGATGACAGGACAAGAAATGGCCTCACACTGAGCCAGGGGAGATTTATGTTGGATCTTAGGAAAAATGTCTTCAATGAAAAGCTGGTCAGACTCCTAGGGCAGTGATGCAATCACCATCATAAAAATACTGAAAAAGCGTGTAGATATGGCACTTGAAAACGTGATTTAGAGGTGAACATGGCAGTCCCAGGTTAATTGTTGGACTCAATGACTTAAATAGTCTTTTCCAACCTCAATGATTTTATGACTCTATGCAGTTTAGAGAAAACAAAAAAAGGAGAAAAATAAAAGAAAAAAGATATTTCAATGTTTTTGCAGAAAAAAAAATCTCTGGTAACTTATCAGACAGATCTACTCAGTGTGTATAGAATTCTAGTAGGAACCTAGTGAGTAAATTAAGACAGAAATTTTCATATCTGGTGTGGAGAGGAATAAAATCTCAGGTAAAATCATTTTAGAAATACTTACAGAAGCATTTTACAAATTTAAGTTGGTAAAACGTCAGAAAGAAGAAATGTACTGTTTACTGTGAGATTATTCAAAGTATAGATTATCTTTAATATAGAATTCAATCCCTTTTACCCACTTTTATTTTTTTATTTAAATTAGAAGTTTTCACATAAGTACTGTCTCTCTGCTTCCAGAAACCATGATTTTATACTTTACATTTTTCTCAATTATTTGGCTCTCAATGGCAGGTAGTTTCTTTATTCGCTTCCCTCTGCATACGTGTCGTACTTTCCAATTTCATCTCGTCTCCTCCCATCTCCTCTCCTGTCAATGTGTGGGCTTCTGCTCTTGCAAAATTGCAATAATTTGATTAATTCACATCTGCAATGACAGAGAATTTTTAGGAACAGTTACAGTGTCTCAGCTGACATAGAATGGCTTTTTAGCTCTAGCAATTTGTTTGTGTGTCTAAGTCTTTATAATTCTTCCTAAGCTTTTTTAAAATATTTTCAAAATCTAGTGGAGCTTTCGTATTACATATGTTGTGATTTGTCTATTATTGGAGGTATCAAACCACACACTTTAATTTCTTCATCAGTAGTCACACTGAAATTATCAGGACAGTTTACATACCTGAGATTCAACAAGAGCTTTATAAACCTTATTTCTCAGAGAGGTACCAATACCACATTACTTTTCAGTCTCTGAACTGCCATATTTTTCTCTGTCTGCTTCAGTTTCCTTGGTTTCCTTTTTCTTCCTCTCTCAGGGCACATTTACAAGGCTACATAGCTATCATAACTGCCATTAGACCTTGAGTATCGTTCACAGTGTGATCCCCAGATGTCCTGGGTTGTAGTGTAGGATGTACACAAAGTATTTATTCTATCACCATCTTCATGAACTGTTGAAACCAAGTGGGGCAGTCCTCTAGTGTTGGGCTGTCTTCTGCTAATGGCCCATCAACACCTTGCCTGTGACTCACAGGTAACTCCCTCCAGGAGTTATCTCTGTTTAATGGGCCATCAAGGACCCACTTCACAACTCATCATCCCATTG